>CM059324.1:540000-632457 GCA_030340685.1 Protosalanx chinensis
TATATCTGGTGACATGCATGTGTTGGAGTCAGTCATGGCTCTGTGAGCCACTCTCAGGGATGAGAACAGAAGTGGGAACAACATCAATCTCCATTTGTTCAGCTGCTACGAGACATGATTAAGTGGCGCAGATATGATCCAGAAAGACGCCTCTCCTTGAGTCTCAGTACACACAGGTACACACACACAGGTACACACACACAGGTACACACACACAGGTACACACACAGAGGTACACACACACTCAGGGACACTGTGACAGGAACACACACTAAGTGTGTACAAACACACACACTCAAAACATAAACAATCTCCCCCCTCTGTACTTTCCCTTGTCGCTGGCTATCTTACTCTCTCTCTTTCTCTCTCTCTCTATCTCTCTATTTCTCTCTCTCTCTATCTATCTATCTCTCTCTCTCACACACACACTCACACACTCACTGATTCACTCAAACACACTCACTCACACACACACACACACTCACTCACTCCCACATTGCTGGGATCTAGGATTTCAGCCCCTCTGTTGTGCCTCTCCTCCCCTTCATGATTTATTACTGAAAATTGAAAGATTCTAAAAACTGAGTCAGTCTGTGTTGGCCTGTCGATGTTGGAGAATCCCCAGTAAACTGTCCCATCACTCCTCCCTCAGCCCCCCTCACAGGAGCCTGGGGACGCCCCCTTGAACTGCACCGGACGATCAAACTAGTTTAGGATTGTTTTGTGACCCAGTGGCCCTGGGATGATTTGAAGTGGCTCCAGCAGAGACGGACCGTCAAAAAAGACGCCAGGAATCAAAGTGTGTCGGATCATGTGAGAGAAGCTGTGAGCTGTCCAGGACAGGACAGAGGGGTGGGGCCTGATGTAGGTGAAGGAGGTGGGTTAGGGGTTAGGGTGTGGGGGGGGGGTTCTGTCTACAACACTCATGTGAACTGCTGAGTTAGACATGGATGATGGTGATTTGAGTGATTTTATGAAATGAAAAAGTATCTTCGGTAAATGTGTGAATTTTAAATTCCCTGGTATTGTCAGTGAATTCAACGTCCCTAACCTTGGTCTTTGGTCCTCTACAAGTCAGTGATGTGATTTTAAACAGAAATCCTGCTCTACAAAAAGAGAGGGGGGTGGGGGTCCAGGATGCTTTTGACTGCCAGTTACAAGCTGTTGTCGATCAAAATACAGCCTTGAGAAATCCCCACAGTGCTGAAGTGGCACAGTGAAGTGCATTGGGGGAGCCAAGGCTAAATGGCCCCCCTCTATTTACTGAGAGGAGGAAAGTGCTCCTGTTAATGTCATTTATTCAATGTTTTTTCTTTTTCTTTTTTCTTTCTCTCTCACCCCTTCTTTACCATAGTGCCTTACCCCTGCTGCTGGAGTGGACAAGCCCCAGTCAGGGTGACATGATGTACGATGGAGTTAGCAGGCCCAGCCTTTACAGGGAGGGTTCCCATTAGTACAGCTTTACTGACCAGGTTGTAAATTATGACATGGGGGGGGGGGGGGTAATGTACACTCACAGAAATGAGCCAGCTAGCTGTGCCACACCACTCAGTCCACCTGAGACTCTTTAAACTTCCTCTAACCAAACTACATAACCTTGGAAACAAGTTTGGAGATCATTTGGACAGGCAGACACTGTGTCTGCGAAAAGAAGTCGAAAGGTTTGGACAGTTCTATTAGAATCTGTTGAGGAAGACTAACGTATGTAGAGCACGATCTGGACCTTCTGATTGTGTCTACAGAAACACCTCTTCACTGAATAATGATTGCTAACATAACATGCAAACAACTTTCAGTAATCACTACTAGCACATTTAGTTGCAATTTATGGCAACACTGCAGACAACAATGTACTTCAATAGTAGCACTACTTATTTTCAGTTAGGGACATTATAAAGGGAAGCTTTACAAATTAAATTAGAATGAAATATATTTGTGCCAAACATAAGTCATGTTTATTGATGTGTTTGTGATTTGATTTCATAGTAAAGCATAATTTAACTTAATTTGTGATACGTTGTGATGCGCAATGCTAAAACGATGTTCGTCTTCTTAATGAGAAGAATGACATAGAATGACAGAAGAGGAGAGAAAGAAGGTTCGACAGATAGCGAAGGAGGAGGAACCAAGACAAGAAAAGCAACATATCAACCCACAAACCCACACACAAACCCATCGTCTTCCAGAGATCATCCTCTCCTTCTCAGGGAAAACAGACATTTTCAAAAGTCCCATCTTCTTGTCTTCAGCATGGTGATGAAAGTGTTTTGTCTGCTGTGCAGCGCAGCATACTGATGAGGCCTGGGCTTTGGCAATGGGCCTTGAACTGCTGGGAAGCCTCTGCCAGCCAGGGCTAGGATGTACGGTCATTAGGAATCCAAGCGAGCGCTCGCCTGACTCTGTAAACAGCACGATCATCTATCCTCTTCCTAGCGGTGGGCAGAGGGAAGGATTCAGGCTCCAGAGGCGAGCAGGGAGGGTCACATGGTGCAGGGGGGAGTACGTGTGTGATGGACAGGATCAGGGTGGAGGATGTGTGAGCGTCTGTGAGTCTGTGTCTGTGCTTCAATGCAGGAGCGATGGGGTAAGTTTGTGTTTGCTGTGGACATGGGTGGACATGGGCGCATGTCTTCATATCTGTGTTGTGTTTGGAGTGGGCCATACGGCGTAAGACTAGCGGATGATTTAAAACAAGTAAATAAGACTCGAGAGCCTTGGGGGCAGAAGACATGAAAACATTTAAAACAACAATCAAGCAGTGACAGAAGTCTATGCAGTGTATGCTACTGTACCTCATCAAACCTGATTTTGAAGCGTTGCTGCTTAAACTAAAAGTACATCATGTTCAATCACATCATGTTTTACCTTGGACACATGAAAGCAATCATTCACTTGCGCAAATTACTGATATATACCAAACGTCTCTGGGATGTTTCAAGGTAATTCAAAGTGGCACAACTTTAACTGTGTTCTTGTAATTGTGTTGAAACTTGATGTTGTACATCTGCAATACTGTAGAGTTGAACACGTCATTTACATTCTAATGTAGTTACTGTGTCTGTCTGTCTGTCTGCCTGTCTCCCTGTCTGTCTGTCTGCCTGTCTCCCTGCCTGTCTCCCTGTCTGTCTCCCTGTCTGTCTCCCTGCCTGTCTCCCTGTCTCCCTGCCTGTCTGTCTGCCTGCCTGCCTGTCTGTCTGTCTGTCTCCCTGCCCGTCTGCCTGTCTGTCTGCCTGCCTGTCTCCCTGTCTCCCTGACTGCCTGTCTGTCTGTCATGGGGGCAGGCAGCAGCAGAGGTTAGGGTGTTGGCATGCCTGTCTGTCTGTCAGGAACACAGTGGGAGGACGTTTCAGTGGCGTCACACACTGATGCATGTGAGTGTATGAAACATGGGCAGGAAATCCTTTTACTTGTATGACCAACGCAACAAGAGCATTTTGAGAGATCATTTCATGGTTTATTTATGTATGAGTGACTAACTGGGGTTGAGGTGGAGTCAAGTTGCTCTGTCAAGTGAAGTGAGCGTTCAGTTTACTGGTGAGAAAGTCAAAAAGACGAGAGAGGGAGTGAGAGGTGGAAGCTGTGCCAGAGTGACTGTTCTATAAATGTGCGCTGTCATGCAAAAACAGTTCATTAGCGTAGGCTGTTGAAAGATGACTTTGGTGTACTTGGCGTTGGTGACGGTGGAAAGGTAGATTACTAACCACAGCTAACAGGGACAGTATTTATATCCCTCCTTCTCCTCCCCCGCCTCCCCCCCCCCCCCCCCCTCTGCCCTGACCTTCCTCCAGACAGCAGTCAGCAGACCCCAGAGTCTCTTAGGAGACGTGTGCAGCTTCACCAACACCAGGCAGGCTGACCTAAACATGCTTGGTGTGTTTGGGAGGAGGGAGAAGAGGGCCGGGCAGCCAGTGTTGATATGTGCTGTATGTTGGACAGACAGGCTAGAGCTCGAGCTGACAGCCAATCAGCTTCAGGAGGTTTGACTGCCAAGCAGCATGAACTGCATGTCCCCCCCCGGCCCCCCGGCCCCCCGGCCCCCCGGCCCCCCGGCCCCCCATCTCGGTATGCAGAAGATTATAAGAAAGGACCTATTCATCACAACAACTCCTGCTTGTTAGGGATCCTATCAGAGAGGCTGTGTGGGGGCCAGATCGCAGCCTCCTGGGGGGGGGGGGTCAGCCTCCTGGGGGGGACGGGGGCCTCAGTCACAGGAATGCGAGTGTGTCGGCTGAGAATGTGGGAGTCACCGTGCTCCCCAGATGAAGCATGTCTGCAGGCACAGCCTCTAAGCTGCTCTATATGCTGCTTCTGTTTCTGAACATGACTTGCTATTGAATACAGAGCCTCTGTGGAAAGGATGAGGGATTTACCACTTATCAATGATATATCCAGAATGAGCACAAGCTCTAAGGAATCCTTAGTTACAGAATAGTTGTAGTTTTTTTTTTCTGTATTTCTCTGTCGTCTGTCTTTCTATACTAATCTATTCATTACTTTGGAGTCCTATTTCTGGCTGGATGCTAACTGCATTTCGTTACCCTATGTTTGTACGTGTGTAACGACAATGAAGTTCAATCTAATCGAATCTTTTTCTACTCTAAGTAATTCCAGTGAGAGCATGATCTTTAAAGTTTCTCTGCTGGTCAATTACTTCAGAGAAGTATGGTCAAAGAATAATGTCCGTTTTACTATAACTTCCAATAAAAGCATTTTATTTGAATTTCATTCAAATCCACTAAAGCAAAGTTAATAAATCCTTTAGCCTGACATGTTGGGCCAAGTTAAATAGGATCTGCTGTTTCTTTTACCCCCCACAGTTGTGCTGGAGTCATTTGAAGCTCTCGCTGTGGTTAGGAGCACCTCCAGCCCTGAACAGCAGAATCAGCTCTTTTCTCTCCAGAAACCCCAGCTGGCTCTGGGCCAAGTATGTTAAATACACATTTAAATGGTCCTTTCTATCCCTGTCTTTCACTCCCACCCTCCCATCTGTCTCTCACCCCATTTACTTCTCAGTCTTACCCTCTTTATTTCTTCCTTATCTTCACTCTCACCCCCCCTTCACCTTCTCTACCTTCCTCTCATCGTTTCATTCTCTCTCTCTCTCTTTCTCCCTCCCTCCACCCTCTCTCTCTCTCCCTCCCTCACCCCCTCCCTCCCTCCACCCCCTCTCTTCCTCTCTCTTCTGGCCCATGCAGTGTTAAGAGACCTTAGGGGCATTTAGCAGGCTTGATAAATAATGATCACAGAGGCCTGATTTCCTAATGCTGATGTATGGTTGGAACAGGACAGGTCCTCCTGCCTCCTCAGCTCCCCGCCAGCGACGTCATTAATCTAGAACGTCAGGTGATGAACCCCAAAGGCACAGGTAGAGGCCGAAAGGCCTGAATTATACATGAATTATACAACGCTTCAAATCTCACTTGGCGAGGCTCAAACAATGAACACCCACACTGAGGCACACTGAGGGGCAATTACACACACACACACACACACACACACACGCACGCACACACACACACAAGCAAACACACACAAGCAAACACACACACACACGAAAACACACACACGCACGCACCCACACACACAGGCATCACACATACTCCATGTACACACACAACACTACCTCTGCCTTTCTGACACACAGTCTCTCTCAGAGAGAGAGACACAGTCCTCCAGCCTGTGATATCAGCCCCTCTTCTCTGCCCATCACAGCAGAGTGATACGCACCATATGTGATTAATTTGCGCCGGTGCTCGCCCATTAATCTGAGCGGGGTGGGTTCCAGCCCCGGAGCACGGCCCCCCCACCCCCCCACCCCGGGGGCAGGGGCGACCTGCTGCTAGAGAACTGAAGGAGCATGTGACGCCCCCACTCATTAATATAGCTTCAGCTTATATTACCATCCGTCACGGCCCTACTTACTGTAAGGTAGCACACAGCTGTCCAGTCCCCACTGAGGAGTTGAGGCACACACTGAGCTGCTGCTGATGGATCAGCAGAGATAAAGGGGATGAGCAACGTGTCCGAGATCACTGAAGCTTCACTTGGCCTTGATCACACTTCTATTATCAAATGATAAGATAACATAAGATCCTCTTTTATTTGTCCCGCAGTGTGGAAACTGCAGTATATAAAATATACAAGCTATAGGGAATCCTATACAAATATAAAGATAAGGATCGAATAGTATAAAAAAGTAAAATAATATATAAAGTAAGTGAGAGTTAAATGTGGTGGTGGAGAAGTGTCTAAGGTCCAACTCAGGTGTCTGTGCAGAGTATCTACTGTAACTCTCAGAGTAATCAATAGTATTAGATGAGGAGAAAGTTGCTCATCAGAATAACATGAGTGTGGTGATGCTGTACTGACTGCATGTTCTGGTAAACTGCAGGATGACTCACAGTAACTCTGAGCAGAAGAACATCATGTACACTGTACCTAACTGGTCAATTTGGTGGACTGGTGGACATATCCAAAAGCTTTTAAGGATTCTGACATTTTCCAGTGGGCCAATCCAGTTGTAGTCCACTCACAGTCCAATGTTCAGGTGACATAATTGGTCATTTTAGTAATGCACAGAACATTCTGTGAAAAATATGTTTCATAACCAGTTATGTAGTGGCAGTATTTCATTTTAAACATATTTCTGTACATGATCCATTCTAAGTATTTGACTGACCTACAGTAGCTCTCTCTATCTATCTAACTATCTATCTCGCTGTCTCTCTTTCTCTCTAACTCGCTCTCTCTATCATTACCTCTCTATCATTTTCTGTGTCTCTCTCTTCCATTCACTTCAGTCCCATTTCCTTCCCATAACCTTGCCCTGTCACGTCTCTGGACCATGACTCACACCAGGTTTGGGAGCCTCTGCTTCCCTTTCGAAGCAGATAACTGCTGTCTGACTGTAGCTGTGCTCCTTTCACCCCTGTTTCCCCTTCCCTCTCCACCCCCCACCCCCACCCCAGCCCCACCGCTCAATTCTTATCTTTCACTCCATTTATATTTTAAAACATTTTGTCTTCCGGCACGGTTTTATTTTGATTTCTTTGTCTCATGTGTGTCTTTGTGCAGGTGAGCTACCTGCTTCAGCTCCATCTGTATTCAGGGTCTATCCCTCCTTCTCAGTGGATGCTGTCTATCTCTCCGCTTTTCAGATTCACATTTGCAGGCGCTGTCTGTGGCTTTGCCCTCTCCGCTCCACCACCCCCTCTCACAGACTCAGACCTCTGTCTGTCCATGTCTTCCTCCTCTTCTTCTTCTTTCTCCCTCTCCCTCTCAGACCTGGTCTCTGACCCTCTCTCTTTTACTCTGTCTGTCTCTCTGGAGTGTGGAGTCTCTCCAGGGTCGTATCTCTGGCCCTCTGGTTACTCCTCTGCTTACTCTCCCTCTTGTACCTGGCCCCTCTCCATGGGCAGGAATACAGAGGGGGAGCTGAGTGGAGAGAGAAGGAGAGACAGAGAGAGAGACTGAGAGACTTATGGCGCTTTTCCACCGCAAATGTAGCACGACTCTACCCGACTATACTCGGTTTGTAGTAAACTCCTGAACCCGTGGGGTGGTTTTCCACCGCAAATTGTACCTCAAAAAGTACTTCCTGGTCGTCGGCGAAAGGGGCGTGACGTAGGCCCTGACGTATTTTTGTACACGACGTAAATAACACCAACGCAACCCACAAATGGACAGAACCCACATTATAATTTTAGCCATGTTGACGAACTAGTCTTTTGTAACTTATCTGACTTTTAAAAAGCTTGTAGACTGTTGGTGTAATGGACTGTATCTGATAGTAATAAGTATTAGCTGCGGCGCTGTTGCTTTAAGTCGCTCTCGTGACTTCGTCACACTTTCTGGCCAATCAATGGCCGGCCGTCTGCCGACGTCACCTTTTAGCTCGACTTAAGATCGCCTGGTACCTAGAGCGAGAAGGTACCAAAAAAGTACCCGCTAGCCAGGTAAAAAAAGTACCAGGTACCATGGAACTGCGGTGGAAACGCCAAAAATGCGAGTAGGGGCGAGGCGAGGCGAGCTGATTTCATGCGGTGGAAAAGCGCCAAAAGAGACCGGTGGGAGTAGTTGGGGAAAGCAAGAGAGAGAAAGAGAGAGAATGACGAAGGAAGAGTGCGATAGATCCAAAATTGCATTGTGTTTGTGTACGTATCAACCTTTTGGTCATGTCTCGCTGCAGTAACCCTGCCTTCAAAAAGCACAACATGTTTCTCCTCTAATGGCTATCATGATACCCTACTTTCAAAAGATATCTACCACTGATATTGCTTATTAACATTTCAAGAGGGGTCAAATGACAGTTAGATTGGGGTGAAGGAATCTTGTCTGCTGTTCCAGAACATGTGTGCCCTCGGCCCAGCCTGCAGGTATTGTGGAAATTGGTTGACCCTTAAAAGAAAGTCGGTGCTTCTCCTTCTATAACAAGAAGTTGTTTCAACAATCTGCATGTACTGTGAACTCTCCGATGTTCAGATCAATAACTCAATCAAAACCCACATGATGCAAGAGTCTGTTCCTGTACACGATGCACAGAGTGGAACACCTTCAGTACCTGCTGATGTCAGAATGATAAGCTTTGTAAATGTGACAATCAGCTAAAGGACCACTGTGCTAAGACAGTGCTGACTAGACTACAAAGGAATCTTTTCAACGTAATACGATAAGAGAGCTAATATGACAGTGAGTGCTTAAGATAAGAAATGGCAAAAAGAAGAGGAAAGCTGAGATCGTTTTTAAAAGGAGCTCAGATTATTCCAGGGGAATCATTTGATGGGATATGAATCAGGAATATGAGTGGAGAGTTAGAGGTTCAGAGTAAGAGAAGGATTGTCACTGAGGAAGTGAGTCAGAGCAGGAGGGGCAAAGCTGGAGACACGAGAGTTAGCCAGAGAGGATGCTGGGAATAATAGGGTGCGAGACACAGCACAGTACAGAATAAAATAACATAGTAGTGCAAATGTTCAAAATTAGAGAGAGAGAGAGAGAGAGAGTGAGAGAGAGAGAGTGAGAGAGAGAGAGAGAAAGAGAGAGAGAGAGAGAGAGAGAGAGAGAGAGAGAGAGAAAGAGAGACTGCTGAAGCAACGCCATTCATGCTTCACCCTCTCATTTCACTTCACATCTTTCCATATGGTTCTCCCATAAAGAATGGAAGATCTTTGTTTAGAACTTATCTTAACAGTGGGTAGAACTGGAGAGAAACACAGAGACTGTATCTTTGCCAGCCAGAACAGCTCTGTACCTTCGCCCTAACCCTCCCTGCCTCTGCCTAGTCGTCAGAGGGCCATGTTTTGACCCCAGTGTACATTGGACAATGTGACCCACGATCAACTTGAATTTCCAGCTTCAATTGGCCGACTGATGGAACATTGTCACCCTGTTCTGTGTGCACCCCAGGGGGTCTCCCCCCAGGAGGTCTCTCCCCAGGGGGTCTGCTAAAGTCGGCCTGTCATGTGTGGATGAGGCTGCCTTCTAACAGGAGGTGTGGAGATGAAGCGTCTAACATGCAGACACACTGTGACAGCAGACAGACACTGCAGCTCACATCCTTAATCCTGTTAGTGAGCCTCACCCTGACCGGCTGGGACAACGACAAGGAGACACCTCAGAGGGGGGGACGGGGACGTTTACTACAAAAGGTCACGCCCACATGTGTTTTATACAAGGTATTCTAAAACCAACAATGTGTTCATCTAGACTGAAATGCTTTTCCGTAGTAGCCTTTTAACTTTGCCTGAGGCCAAACACAATCATATTTCATTAAACACCATTCAGGGCATTATAGTGTGTGTGTGTGTGTACGAGTATTTCTATGTTTATGAGTGTGTGTGTGTGTGTGTGTATATGAGTATGTCTATGTTTATGAGTGTGTGTGTGTGTGTGTGTGTGTGTGTATGAGTATGTCTATGTTTATGAGTGTGTGTGTGTGTGTGTGTATATGAGTATGTCTATGTTTATGAGTGTGTGTGTGTGTGTGTGTGTGTGCACCAACTGTAAGTTTACAGAGTACAGAGAGGTTTACAACCACAGGGTTAAAGCAGCTTCTGATACTGTGTGTTACCCAGAGTCCTCCAGTGTGAAGGTCCATTCCTGTCCACTGCTGCCACCTTGATATGGGGTGTTGAACTGGCACCATCCCACTGCACAGTCCAAAAGACAAGCTAACATGGAGACTCACGTCTGTCTTTATCTTCAGAAGACACACAGAACATTTTCCATATATCAACACTCCTACATTGTTTTATGGTATCTGACAGAAGACACAGTTGTTAGGCTCGTTTCAGAGTACAGGATCTGTTTCAATGATTCAGATGATTGAGGCTCTGTCAAACAGCTGCCTGGGTGGATCAAGCTTCCAGATTCAGATAATCTCATAACACAGATTATATCAACACACACACACACACACCCCAAACAAGTGTGTCCAAACCAGCTTTGTCGAACGCCCACAAGAGCTGTATTGTTGCTATGCTCCTGATATGGCCTATCATCCCATTAATAACATCGGTCAACCAGATCTGTCTGAAATTTAATTTGTGAGATGGGGATCGTCATAGTCCATCAGATGTGGTCTTTGGCAGGAGAAGTCCTGGACAGTGGCATTAACTGTTGTGATAACAGAGAGAGGGGATGGGAGAACATCGTATCTAAACACTCAGACTTTACCTCAGAACCATCCCTCTAAAACACAAAACAGCAAGGGCGGATTTGAACAAATCAGCCTGGGGTCGCTTGGAATAAAATCTCCATTGATAATCTCAAAAACATTTTTTAACTGACTAATTTGGGGATATTTGTTCTCTGTAGGTTTAAGGGGATGCTAATTGAGCTGGTAAGGTAGAGTCAAGGTTGGACTGGAAGGTATGTCTGTGAGGGAGGTCATCAGGAGTGTGTTCATCTGCTGGATCTGCTGACTGGACTGGAAGAACAGCTGGACTTTAACAGAATACTGGCCCCAGTTCACCACTTCCCCCCTAAACCTTCAAACCATCGTTGATTTATTTATCATTTAATGCAGGCCTACATAATCTTCGTTATCTAACTGAATGATGGAACTGTCCATCTTACCAACATCTTTCAAGGGGAGGTCAGGTGGCTCAGCAGTTAAGGCGTTGGGCTCATGATTGGAAGGTTGTGAGTTAGATTCCCGGCTGTGTCTACATGATGTTGTGTTGTTGGTCAAGGCACTTCACCCTACATGTCTCAGGGGGAATGTCCCTGTGCTTACTGTAGCCTAAGTCACTCTGGATAAGAGTGTCTGATAAATTCAAGTTTAAATCATCCTGAGTGGCTTCATTCAGTCTCTCTGGTGCTGGAGCAAAGATTATATATTTTTTAATGGCAATTTATAAAGGAAAGCGTTTTATGGAACTTCTTATGGAACAGAACCAGTCAAAAAAGTCAAAAAGACGAAATTATTAATATGTTTAAATAACTAACTTTGCAGCAGTTTAACTTGCCAGCCCTTTTTAATCCACAAATTAATTACACATGTTATGTTTATTATATTATTATTATTTATATATTTTTTCGATGACTTGGGAATGACAGCACCAGTACATAACCTGCTCCTCCAGAGAGAAAGGCTGACAAATGTGTGTGTGTGTGTGTGGTGGAAGAGAAATGCGTGTATGGCAGAGGTGGGGCGCGAGCGTGCAGGAGAGGCAGAGAGAGCGCGCTCCCAGTGGGAACAGCTCGCTGTTAACAGTCAGACAGTCCGCGGCTCCAGGCTGCGCAGAGGAGGAAAGGCTATAGTTGCATTAGAGACAAACAATTCGCTGTAAGTCCTCATTATGGATCGGGGATCTCACCGCTTTGGGAGATCTTGCTGCTGCTGTGAGCTGCACAGGAGGTCTGGTAATGTGATCCTTTAATCTGGTGAAAATATCCGGACCTCGGGGACCTCAGGGACCCCTGAACTACCCCAGAGGACCAGGAAAGCGGTGCCGGACTGCGGAGAACATGAAGTGTTGCCCGGACTGTCCCTGCTACAATGTGGAGAGCAAAGCTGCTGATATCGGAGGAGAATCTGGTCGAGATGCACGGACTAAGAAACAGCATCAGACATGAAACTGAGTCTGGATCTGACTTACTGAGCGCCTAAATCAGCGCTTCTGCGGCACCAAACCTGGTCTGGATCACTTTAGTGGATCTGAGCTTTTACACTTTCATCCTCCACTAACAAGGTGCAGTAGAGTTACTTTATATTTATCTCTGCTGTGCTTCTGCTTTTTGAAATTCGTTTCTCTCTCAGTCCAGATATTCAGATTAAATACGAACACACGATTATTGGCGTTTAAGAGGAACTTTCCGCTGTGGATACATTTGGTTTTGAATGTTTCTTTACTTCAAATCATTTATTTAATAGCTGTTTTCAACCAAAACACGCATCCTTATAAAATGATCCACCTTCTCATCTAGGAAAAGAAGCGACAACTTTGCCTTAAACACGTTAAACACAACCTTCTAACAGTGAAGGAACTGCGAACTGTTTTCTACATTTTGCTAATCCAGCTGCATTCCTACAGCTCACATCTTCATCTCATCCGGATAACCTGCATGAAAGGCTCATGTAGTTTTGTCCTGTTATGCCACTGAGGGTGTCTCTGATGCTGTCTCTCAGAGGACACTGAGACTGATCTGAGACTGAGGTCAACACAGCTCTGTGCATCACATCTGACCACAGCAACTCATCTATGCTCGCAAATAAACAGACATTTCCTGTATAAATCGGATTACTTTCAAATGTTTACATGCATGTTACGTTTGACTATTGGATAACTCGTATTATTCTTGTAGATAGTAATTTATTTGTATTTACAGTGATGTGCAAAACCCTTTTTAACCTCTGTATAACTTTAGCACAGACTAAATTGGCTGAGCGAGTCAACTTTATTCAAATGTTCCTGACCTTGTGCACACAGCATCTTCTTCTTTAGAAGAAGTCCACATCGATCTTAGTTTCGTCCTGAGTGCTGGTATTTGTCCTGTCTTATCTCTGCTGACAGCCTGTGTTCATCATGGCCAGGTTTAGCCTAACTTGCTATTCCTTCCTGCTTGCTAAAACAACCGAATCACTACATTTGGAATTAAATAGGAGTGATGTTTGGGTTAAACTGGGCCTGTTAGGGCTGACCGTGTGTGTGTCTGTGTGTGTGTGTGTGTGTGTGTGTGTGGGTGTGTGTGTGTGTGAATGGTTGTGTTGTGGTTTGTGCGTGGTGTGGTTTGTGTGTGTGTGGATGCTTGTGTTGTGTTTTGTGTGTGTGTGGACGGTTGTGTGTGTGGATGCTGGTGTTGTGTTTTGTGTGTGTGTGGACGGTTTGTGGGTGGATGTTTTGTGTGTGTGGATGCTTGTGTTGTGGTTTGTGTGTGTGGATGATTGTGTGTGTGTGTGTGTGGATGTTTGTGTGTGTGTGTTATCTCAGATAAGGTGGGAGGTGGTGTTCGTCCACTACAGATCTGAATCCCTCCTCTTTTCTCTCCTGGACACATAAGAAGAGTTCTGGATTCACTCCCATCTTTCTCTCTGGCTTCATGTAAACATGGACTTCATGTTGTCTGTGATCATCTGCATGTGTGTTGATGTGTAAATCGCCCCCCCTGAATCATTATCATGTGAGAACAGTTCCTCCTGTGAGGGTTCTGGCGGGCCCCTGTCCATCACTATGGCACCTGACAGATGAAACACCCCAATGCCCTCTACAAGTTTGTGAGCAGTGATCAAGTGATCTCCTCAGAGTATCACTCACTTCACAGATCACAGGCCCTAAACATTCTAATACATTTCTTTGTTCCCATGCACGGCTCACTTTCTACGTAATTTATTCACCTGTCTATTTGATTATGGATATTTGACTATTTCTATCTATATTGTGTTTTATAATTTAGCATTTGTTGCCAACGTCAGCAAAAAATCTCCTGTACATTGTGTTCTATGAATATAGTTTCACATTTTAGCGGGTACAAATCTTTTCATCTCTCTATTCCCTGAAGGGAAATTCACACTGGAATTTGCATTGCAAACATGGACTGCTTGTGTCACCATAAACTGTACCCATATTCTCCTATGCTGTATCTCACTAAGATCTAATTTAAGAATAAGACTACTAAATTACTCTACAGTAATTACAAATCCATTGTTTTACACACAACAAATTATGCTTTTTAACATTAATTCCTGTATTTCTTTTACTTGAAGTTCTGTGTGTCTTCCAATTTACGCCTGTTTTACACAATCTCCAAATAATGTTTTATTTAATTGATAAAAAGCATGCCTCTTTTTATAACCCCCCCCCGCTGATTTCTATATTTTTCCCTTCGTTGGACTAGGTCTCTGGATCCAAATGTCAAGTCCAGGACCGGCCAGATCTCTGTGGGTCCAGCAGCTGTTGACGTGACAGAGACCGAAGGAGAGAGCAAGACAGACAGACAGCAGGACCAAGCAGGGCTCCTTCCAAGGAAAACCTCACATCTAGCATGGCTCTGA
The DNA here is from genome assembly GCA_030340685.1 of Protosalanx chinensis. Classification (NCBI taxonomy): domain Eukaryota; kingdom Metazoa; phylum Chordata; class Actinopteri; order Osmeriformes; family Salangidae; genus Protosalanx; species Protosalanx chinensis. The sequence continues at coordinate 554,492 of CM059324.1, forward strand.
CTTATCGGCCATTTTAAAAATACTCCACCCCCAATCCCACCACTGCAAAGACAAGGAACAATGTGATGAGAGTTGCTATTGTCCCCTGTACGAGTGTGGATGGATGCCGATGAAGGAGACGCCTGTTTAATGAGACCATTGCTCTTGTGCTGGGAGTCTTGGGACAGCCAATTACAGAAGGATTACCAGTGGCCTCCTCCAACCACAGTGCACATTTACAGGAAAATTGAAGTGAGCAGCCCTGTAAGGACGCTGGGGAAAGAACCCTCCTGTGTGGATTGCTACTTTTGTAAAGCGTCCTCCGTAAATCAAAGGAGGTGATTTTGTTAATTGCTTTTCTGACAAGACTCTGAACTTGCCTTTCACAATGGAGATACAATTGCGATTGTGGAATAAAGACTGGGCCTCTTTTCTCAGGCCTTGGATACCCATATTGCTCGGCCTCCACCTTCAGTTCTCCCGGGCCTCTAACTGCCCTGAGGAGTGTCGCTGCGACCGCACCTTCGTTTACTGCAACGAGAGGAGCTTGACCTCTGTGCCTATGGGGATCGGCGAGGGCTACAAGACCCTCTACCTCCACAACAACCAAATCAACAATGCTGGCTTTCCACTAGAGCTTCACCACGTAGCCTCCGTGGAGAACGTGTATCTCTATGGTAACCAGCTGGATGAGTTCCCCATCAACCTGCCCAAGAACGTGCGGGTGCTCCACCTGCAGGAGAACAACATCCAGACCATCTCCAGGGCTGCTCTGGCACAGCTGCTGTGGCTGGAGGAGCTCCACCTGGATGACAACTCCATATCGACCGTAGGGGTGGAGGAAGGGGCCTTCAGGGAGGCGGTGAGCCTTAAGATGCTTTTCCTCACCAAGAACCACCTGAGCAGCGTGCCCATTGGTCTCCCTGAGGACCTGAAGGAACTGCGATTGGATGAGAACCGCATCGCTGTCATCGCTGAGGAGGCCTTCAGGAATGTTACTCGCCTAGAGCGCCTCCTGTTGGACGGGAACCTTCTGACAGATGAGGGCATCGCCCCCGGAACCTTCCAGGACCTGACGACCCTTCGTGAACTCTCTTTGGCCCGTAACTCCCTCACATATCCGCCCTCGCTGCTCCCGGGTGAGGTCCTGGTCAAGCTGAATTTCCAGGAGAATCAGATGAATAAGATCCCTGTGACAGCGTTTTCAGGGTTAAGAAAGCTGGAGAGGCTGGATATCTCCAGCAACCAGCTGCAGTCGCTGACACAGGGGGTCTTTGACAGCCTCACCAGCCTGAGACAGCTCACTGTTCGGAACAACCTTTGGCTGTGTGACTGCAGCATTAAATGGGTGGTAGTGTGGTTAAAGTCCTTGCCAGCCTCGCTCAACGTGCGCGGGTTCATGTGCCAAAAGCCAGAGAGGGTCCGGGGGATGGTGATCAGGGAGCTGAACGACGAGCTCATCCAGTGCCCCCACAGCACGCCGGCGGCACCGGTGCCCACCCACCTACCCACCTCCCCGGGGCACAGCACCCTCTCCAATGACCCCTCAACATCGGAACACCCCACGAATACACAATTCTCTGATTCCACCTTGAAACCCCCCTCCCCCCCTGCACAAACACCCCCACTGCCCACCTACCCACCCAGAGATAGGGAAGAGAGAACTAAGAAGCCCCGGGACCCTCAAAGGGGGACTCTGCAAGTCACCTTTGCTGTCCTCAACGGCTCTGCAATCCATGTTAGCTGGACGGCAGGCTTCCCTGTCACAGCCTACAAGGTCACATGGGCAAGGATGGGCCCCAGTCTCAACGGGGACACTGTTAGGGAGAGGATGGTGGGCGGAGACCACCGGGGCATCCGACTGGCTAACCTGGAGCCCAAATCCACCTATCGCATCTGTGTCATCCCACTGGACGCTTTCAATAACTACCGCCCCAAAGATGACACAGTGTGCACTGAGGCCATCACCACACCTGCTTTCCTTCAGCCTGGTAACAAAGGACCGTCTGGCCCAGAACAAGCCACCCAGCAGGACCCCAGCTCCACCTTATTCCTAGCTGGTCTCATCGGTGGGGCAGTGATTGTAGTGCTTGTGTTGCTGCTCAGCATATTCTGCTGGCACATGCATAAGACAGGAAGGTCATCTTCCACCAACTGGAAATACAACCGAGGCAGGAGAAAAGACGATTACTGCGAAGCAGGGACCAAGAAAGATAACTCCATCTTGGAAATGACTGAGACCAGCTTCCAGATCGTCTCGCTTAACAATGAGCAGCTCCTCAAGGGAGATTTTCGCATCCAGCCTATTTACACCCCTAATGGGGGCCTAGGCTTCAGAGACTGTCCTCTGGGGAACAACAGCACAGTGTACTGCAAGAATAATGTTCAGGATGCAGAATTCTGCCGAACATGATGGTTTTGGATAAAGAAAAAAGACTATAGAAACCTTTGTATTATGAAATATCCAACACTTACAGGACATTGTACAGTATATATTTCAAGACCTGTGTCAACAATGTAATTTATACAACAGCTGGACAATGATATTGGATTCAGCAATGCTTTTTTATATTCTTTAGTACATTCTTGATTTATTTGTAAGTTATTGTGCTACTGTACAAAGCTCTGTTTGGGAAGACTTGTACGATCAGAACTCCATCATTTGCATAAACAAGATGGTAGGTTTGGATGTGATAGCCACAGATATCAGGTCACTTGCAGTCACAGATAGAAAGTGTAAAAACTAATTTGACCCTCTAGATAATTGAAATAACCCACATGAATAGTAGCTGTAAGATATCATGCACAATTTGGCAGTGGGAATACAAATACAAGGAATTGCCACAGAAAGCGTTTTCTCTAAAATGGGTGGAGGTAAAAAAAAAAGAAAAGAGAAACTGCTTATAAATTGTACCACAAGAGAGCAGGGTTTTGCTAACTTGAATACACCAAGTAGCTGTGGCTATGCAGTTAGGCTGCAATGGAAATTCATGTATGAATGTTTTAGCTGAATTCCGGATACAAGTATTACATTAAACAAGTAAATGTTTTTTATTTGTCCAGTGATAACGTGTCTGATAAACAATTGACAAGGTTAAAATATGACACTTACTGTTTATTGTGGATTTGGGCTATTTACATAATTTATTAATTAAAGTATTTTTTTTCTGGATTATACAAAGGTCACATGTTTGCTTTCCAAACTAGAGATACAGTTTGATAACTACAGTTTGATAACTACAGTTTGATAACTACAGTTTGATAACTACAGTTTGATAACTACAGTATGATAACTACAGTTTGATAACTACAGTTTGATAACTACAGTTTGATAACTACAGTTTGATAACTACAGTATGATAACTACAGTTTGATAACTACAGTTTGATAACTACAGTTTGATAACTACAGTTTGATAACTACAGTTTGATAACTACAGTATGATAACTACAGTTTGATAACTACAGTTTGATAACTACAGTTTGATAACTACAGTTTGATAACTACAGTTTGTGTTTTGTGATAGTTGAGTTTGAACAATGAGTGTAACTTGTAGGGTTAATATACTGTAACAAGCACATCTCACACCTATTCAGCAGAATAGGAAACAATTATTTTAGATTTTAATCATCAGAAAATAAGTTTATGGTAATACAGTATATGTGCCTTGAAATTATCAGCTTACAATGTAAAGTCTTTTGAATCTATGTTTTGCACAAAAGTGTACTGTATATATATATATATACACAATTGAATTGTTGTTGAACAAAAAATTATTACATTGTACTTCATTATTACTTAGAAAATCAATCTCGCTCCTTGTTTTATAAATCACACTTACGATCCATGTTAAAACTGCATCCCAGATTGGACATTGATCACCCTCTTTCCTCATTTACAAAACCTGTTTGTCACACATGTTATCCTTGAGATGTTCGGTTGCAGTAGATGGAGGCTTACATATGTCCACATCTATTAAGTAGAGTGGCTTCTTCCTTTCACAGGTCAGTGTGCCCTTGAACTATCCTCAATGCTGTGGACTGTCAAGGGCTTGTAGACGTTCAGGACATTGAACTCACGTTTACTTCTGTGTAGATACAGTCCATAGTCCCATAGTGGGAATGAAAATAAAGGTTGTTCATTCACCTTCTTTATCTCCAACAGTAACAACATCTGTATAGTAATATTACACTATTTCAGACCCATGCCCTCTACTGTGCTACACAACAACAGTTAACAGTCATTAAATCCATTGACCAAGGTCCTCCAGAATGGTGTTTCACTCACTATGTTGTGGTAGAATGTCTCAAGCTCACTGATGCTGACAGATCACTGCCCAGGGTGGGTTCTCAGTGGAAGAAGTACCTTTAACTTCAGCTGATCGTTGTGTATTTGTTTTGAGTGTGTGTTGATCTAAATCTTGCGCCATAAATACTTGATTAAGAAGGTTTTTTCTTTTCTTATTGTCCTCAGTTTCTCTGCAGGTCCATGTTGCATTTTCTGTGCCTGTCTGCGTGTGACTACAGTGTCAGAGGACAGGAAACTTCTAACATGTGCAGGTCAGGCAGCACACAGACAGACACAGTTTGAACCAGACATCCTAACAACAGCCTGTCTCTAGTGGGTTGCCAGGTTTATCCCTCTTCTAGTGCTACAGCCAGGGTACCTGCAGAGTGAAATTCCACCCAGTCGACACGGTGGTCATCCTCTTCCCAAAGCAAGGGAAGGGTGGGGGGAGGGAGAGTGCCAACTGGGGGTGAGAGGAGGTTCAGGGGAGATGATGGTGTATGAAAAAGGTAGGGGTATGATTTAACATACATTACCATGACTTCACACCTGTGGGTCTGTAAAGCTCCTCTAGTCAGATCACTGAGGCTCAGAGGTTGTTAGTGTTATTCTTCTCTCTTTTAAAGAAGAGAAAAGCTTTTTCTTGTTGCCTAAACTGGTCATTTTGTAATGGCGGTACGAGTTTTTAGATCTCTTTTAACTTGGATGAATTGCCTTTGCGTGTTAACAGGTTTTATTTAGAGAGTACATTCTGCAAGCTTCCCCTAAACTGTCACTTAGACCTTGATGGCGGGAAAAGGAACGTTTTTCTTGCTTCTCAACATCATTACCATCGGCAGCTTCTATTAAATTGCATTACAGAGTCACTAAGAACTTCCAATGACTTCCACACAGACGAGTTCACAAATATCGATCTTGAGATCACCATTGGATTATGAAAAATGTCCAACAGTCTTAATGATATTCCAGTCCAGATGGACTACAGTAGATACTACAAGGTGAAGGATGGATACTGGAGACTGGTGACATGTTATCTGTATGTTTTTCCTAGGATATGGAAAATGTAAAAAAACGCAACTAAAAAGGCTACATGTTTAGATATGGATTGTTGGATTTAGCGTTTAGTTGCTTTGCACAGTACTGGGAGTTCATGACTGGCCAATCAGCATGCAGGTCAATCAAAAACGCACAATGACAATTATCATTAAGGAGGAAAACTCTTTTCACCAATGAAAATTGCATTCGACCAGCAGTTGAAAAGCATTTTAATGTACCTGATGTTTTTAGTCGTGAAACGGTTTGTTTTATGAAGCTACTTTAGGTTTTGCTTCTCACTAACAAGAGTAAAAATGTTGTACTCTGTTGACGATGATACATTGCATTGTGTTGACAAAAGGCCTCATTACTTCCTTTGTTGAAAAGGTTAGTGACCACAGAGAGTTTAGTTTGACTTCATTTGACCTTGACACCATTCTCTGTTCATCCTTCTCTTCTAATAAGCTCCCACAGTGAAACAGCAACCATTGTTATCAGATGTCTGTGTCGAGCCATGTGGAAGTGTCAGCATGCCCACATATGGACATGTATCCCTGTAGGCCTACCTGTGTGTACAGTAGGTGTGTGTGTGTGTGCGCGTGCGTGCTAATGCAGACTAGAGGTGTGTGTGTGAATGTGTGTGTGTGTGTGTGCTAATGCAGACTAGAGGTGTGTGTGTGTGTGTGCGCGTGCGTGCTAATGCAGACTAGAGGTGTGTGTGTGAATGTGTGTGCGCGTGCGTGCTAATGCAGACTAGAGGTGTGTGTGTGTGTATGTGTGTGTGTGTGCTAATGCAGACTAGAGGTGTGTATGTGTATGTGTGTGTGTGTTAATGCAGACTAGAGGAGTGTGTGTGTGTGCTAATGCAGACTAGAGGTGTGTATGTGTGTGTGTGTGTTAATGCAGACTAGAGGTGTGTATGTGTGTGTGTGTGTTAATGCAGACTAGAGGTGTGTGTGTGTGTGTGTGTGTGTGTTAATGCAGACTAGAGGTGTGTGTGTGTGTGTGTGTGTGTGTGTATGTGTTAATGCAGACTAGAGGTGTGTATGTGTGTGTGTGTGTGTGTGTGTGTGTTAATGCAGACTAGAGGTGTGTGTGTGTGTGTATGTGTATGTGTGTGTGTGTGTGTGTGTGTTAATGCAGACTAGAGGTGTGTGTGTGTGTGTATGTGTGTGTGTGTGTGTGTGTGTGTTAATGCAGACTAGAGGTGTGTGTGTGTGTGTATGTGTGTGTGTGTGTATGTGTGTGTGTGTGTGTATGTGTGTGTGTGTGTTAATGCAGACTAGAGGTGTGTGTGTGTGTGTATGTGTGTGTGTGTGTGTGTGTGTGTGTGTGTGTTAATACAGAGGTGTATTACAGGCTGTTGCCTCATAGTGAGTCCTATTATTCAGAACCTACTGAGGGGTCACATCCTTCATGATGTCGGCTAAAGTCCAGGAGTCTCAGCCTCTCTTGATTATAACTGCTCTTATTGCTGCTTCACTTAGTGACAGCCAGAGTTCAGACTCCAGTGAGGGTTTGAAAACACAGACTTCCTGCAGTCTCATCACTTCCTTCTGGGTCCTGAGAGAAAAGCTTGGAAACCATTTCCCCCCAAAAGTGAATATGGACTTGAGGTTACACTTTGTTCTCTACTTAAATCAAAATATATACATAGAATACACATTGAACTTGAAATTGTTTGTGCAACCATAGAAATGAACAAATATACTTGTAAGAGCACCCTCGCACATTCCAACTGAATTGAAAATGTTCTAAAGTTGACGGCGTATAAATGATTGTCACTTGTTATCTATCACTCCAGATACATTTACATGAGAAACCACTAGAAATGCTGTTGTAAACATTTCCTCGATGACCTTAATGTTAAAGAGAAGTGCCAGTAAGCATAAGACATGTCAGGAATGAGTTTCTCTGGCCTAGCAATTGATTTCCAATCAAATGTGCATTATCTTGCAGACACACTCCCACATTCAGAACGCTGGGCCTGATAGATGTGGATCTGAATGGAATATTTTCATTTTATATTCATTAGATACATATCTGCCATTTGACCACTGTGTGTGTGTGTGTGTGTGTGTGTGTGTGTGTGTGTGTGTGTGTAGAGCAGGGGTCATTTTAGGATTGGTCCCTCTGTTTGGTGGCTGCTGATTGGACCATTAATAGTTAACGGTCTCGTCCAATCCCCTTAGAGTTGACCACCACATACGTTATGGACACTATAAATACACTGTCCCACAATCCTGTGGTTATTGATAAGATCTCTTAATGGGTTGAGAGGAATCCTACATGACATCTGAACTATGCACTGGCTTTCAAAAAATTTTACTGCTGAAAATAGGCTTAGATTAATGTAACATGAAATACCATATGACTACACTCAATACTCAATAGTTACAACATTTGGGTACATAGGTGCATTTTCTTGACAACTTTAAGTGTTTAGAGTTATGTAAACAAGCCTATTTCATAATTTAATTATTCATTTATGAATAAATGAATGAAGAGTTATCCCTACATAAGCTTTTCTAGTTCACCCAATCCTGCCAACTGCTGTGGAGTTAAGAAAAAGAGTTAGAGGATTCATTTAAATGATGGTAGCTGATTGAAGCAATAGACCTTCAAACTGTCTGAAAGGAATTGTACAATGTGTCCGAATTTAGTTTCTAAAACCAGATTTTTATGGTGGATACTATTAGCAGCATGCAGAGAATAACACTGGGAGTTTGTAACTTGCTAATATGCTTTTCTAAACAGATGGGTGACAGACCTGGACTGTCCTTGAGGGGGGTGCGATGGTTTGAAGTCGAGGGGGTTTTGATGTGACACATGGCCATATTAGGGTTTGATGTTCATCTCAACAGTTCTGAAGCTGCTGTCCAAAACACTGAAGAGGCTGCTGCTGTGAATTAACATGAGGAACTCTATATTTGACATATTGAGGTAAAATGTGTTTAGCTGTAATAGTTGTACATTTTATAACTGAACATGGACAATTTGATGTTTGGTGTTTGTTCCATCTCAACGGAAGATGATTACACAGCTTGAAAGTTCTTTTTCACGTGTATTTCCATTTTGTAATCAAGGTGACCCCCTCAGCTGTCTCAACATGAGGGAAATTCATGTATTAATTAGTCACTGGCAGAAAACATCATCAAGGTACAAACTCACGAGTAACTAGCATAATAGCGAAACGTAAGAGTACTTAGGACTCTAGGATAGGAGGGCTGCAAAGTTCCTTTCAAAACAACATTTGACGCTGCATGATTTGACAACTCGTCCGTATTCTTTTTGATTATTTCATTACGTCTCTCCAGGAGACAAACAGTAATAAAGCACACCAACAGGGGATGACGAAGCCTTTAAAGAAGGTTCACGGAAAAACATGCAGCAAAACACAATTACCAAGTCATACAAACCCTCGCCGATCTACAGTGCAGAGCAAGTGGATTCATGTGACAGAGACCTGCTTGCATTCATACACAGATGCTTCTATCTTTGCATGCATGAAGGATACTTCAATGCTGCTATGACCTTTCATGTTCCCCGGATATTTTAAACGAACTGCAGAAAAGACAAAACTGTAGATTAAACACAACGACTTCCTGACATGGACGTTTGATTCCTGTCATTATTAAAGAAGAGATAGAATGTGTTCTTTCCACTCAGATTAGAACCCCCCCTCCCACACACACACACACACACACACACACACAGACACACACACACACACACACACAGACATACACACACACACACACACACACACAGACACACACACACACACAGACACACACACACACACACACACACAGACATACACACACACACTCCCCTCTCTGACCTTGCTTTCAGCAGCTTTAGGATCATCCTAACTGGGTGGTCTAAGGTGGGAGTGCTGAGCCTGTGATGCAGGCCTTTCCTGCCTTCCTGATAAAAATGTCATCTTCAATATAACTGAGGATTTTTCATGTCTTCTGAGCTGCTGCCATCGTTTCTGAACACGGGAGTTTTGGATGCCTGGTCTGGTGATTTAAAACATGTTGGCCAGCTGTGATATTACCGCAGCATGAGAGCGAGAGGAAAATCTATTTCCATCCATTCTCTGTTGAAATGTACCTTTGATTTTGTCGTATTTCAACATATTCATTATTTTCCCTTCACTTTTACTCTGCGTGTGTGTGTGTGTGTGTGGTGTGTCTTTTTTAGGATCCAACCTCATGCACCCCTGTCAAAACATCTCAGCTAGAATCTGCATAGGCCAGCAGCAGAGCACAGCTGCCCCCCTAAAGCTCATTTCCATCCAGGGAAGGTCAACAGTGGACCCATCTCACACAACACAGCAGCCTCTATTCAAAAGAAGTAAATAATTCACAGTTCATTTCACATTCTCAAGATAATAGGCAAGACGTTTTTTTTTAACCGGATCAATCCCATTAGAGAGGCTCCAAGGCAGACTTGGTAGAGATTCTCAACAAAGAACAGTACTGTAGTCAATTAAAGCAAGGCTTCATCCAGAGTAAGTCATTGAGAGGTTTATGATGACACTTCAAAGTGATTCATGTTGCACTTTGTAAATGTGTTCTTCGTGTGTTGAATGCAGAAGAACATCTTCAGATGAGACGTTAATGAAACAGAGACATTCTAACCAATGGCATTTATCAAGCTCTTCAAGAGCTCCAGAACTGGATGAAGGTCTCTGTTACTGGGGAGACAGACAAGGATTCCATTGTGATTTCCTGGTTCTTTAAAGGAGAAGAAACTAAGAGGAGAAGCAAAGATGTCTACAGTCTGTCCACAAATCAATGTCTAACAATGGAACATGAGACACGACTGGATAACTTGGTAACAAAGAGCTCCTTCAGTTCAATTGCAGTTGTGTTACAATTCTGTCTGGAACCAACCTGCCCTAACAACCTGGAGTAGGCAGCTGTGATAGCTACAACCAAATTCAGCAAAAAGTAATTAATTACGCACGATAACGAGCACCTAAAGAGCAAATTGTTCTCTCTTTGGCCCTGGAGGGTTGGCACAAATAATGGACATTTAACCAATTAAACTCATTTCTAATGGCTTCACCTGCATAAAATATTGAATCTGTCTTCACTAAGGAAGCTGTCAATAACCAGTATTACTTTATTTTTCAAGGGGAAGCTCAATATAACAACGGAAAAAAAATCTGCAAAACAGACATACGGAAAGAGAAGGAACAGTGAAAAACAAGGAAAAGAGACAGAATGGGATGGAGGAGGAGAGGGGAGGGAGGAGGGGTTAGGGAGAGGTGTGGGGAGGTGAGGGAGAGGGGGAGAGGGGAGGGAGGAGGGGTTAGGGAGAGGTGTGGGGAGGTGAGGGAGAGGGGGAGAGGGGAGGGAGGAGGGGTTAGGGAGAGGTGTGGGGAGGTGAGGGAGAGGGGGAGAGGGGAGGGAGGAGGGGTTAGGGGTTGGTGTGGGGAGGTTTCGGAGAGGGGATGGTGGAGGAGAGGGGAGGGAGGAGGGGTTAGGGAGAGGTGTGGGGAGGTGAGGGAGAGGGGGAGAGGGGAGGGAGGAGGGGTTAGGGAGAGGTGTGGGGAGGTGAGGGAGAGGGGGAGAGGGGAGGGAGGAGGGGTTAGGGATTGGTGTGGGGAGGTTTCGGAGAGGGGATGGTGGAGGAGAGGGGAGGGAGGAGGGGTTAGGGAGAGGTGTGGGGAGGTGAGGGAGAGGGGGAGAGGGGAGGGAGGAGGGGTTAGGGAGAGGTGTGGGGAGGTGAGGGAGAGGGGGAGAGGGGAGGGAGGAGGGGTTGGGGAGAGGTGTGGGGAGGTGAGGGAGAGGGGGAGAGGGGAGGGAGGAGGGGTTAGGGAGAGGTGTGGGGAGGTGAGGGAGAGGGGGAGAGGGGAGGGAGGAGGGGTTAGGGAGAGGTGTGGGGAGGTGGGGGAGAGGGGAGGGAGGAGGGGTTAGGGAGACGTGCGGGTGAGGTGTGGGGAGGTGTGGGGAGGTGAGGGAGAGGTGTGGGGAGGGGGGATGGCGAGGGGAGAGAGTCATCCTAGCAGTTTCCATCTCTCTGACTGATTAATGTCTGATTCCAAACAGGCTTTGCAGTGTGATCATTCTGGGCACCTGATGCAGAGTCCTCTATTGGTTCAGGACTGCTTACCTTGGCAAATGAACACTGATAAATATTTAAACCTCATAAAAATATACTATTAAGACAGGCGTCATCTGAGGTCTCAAGCACCTCCTGTCAGCTGTGACTTAGCAATGGCGGATACTTTCAGCAAGTGAAAGGTCAACAGCGACTCGATGACCGCACTGACGACATCACTGATCGATCCTTGTGCATGCGGTCTGTGGGCTGTGGGATTGGACCACATATCACATCAGTCATAGGAAAGTGGCTGTGTCATCGTTATGTTATCTTCATCACCTGTTTTTGGAGGTCTTTGGCTGGGAGACCTGGCTGTTATACAGCTCTGTCTGATCCTAAAGTACCTTAGCAAAGGGATTAGAGCAGAGACGCATCGCTTGCGTTATGGAGTTTATTCCACATGTCTTGACTGCTGTCAGAAGGCATTAGAGTTTCCTCCTCTCTCACATATCTGAGGGGCTGGAAGGTTATTTTACGTTTTTAAGTTGAAGGTTTGAGTCTTGATCTGAAGATAAAGGAGCATGTTCACAGACTCTCAGATATGACATGTGACTTTACAGAGTCATTGGGACTTAAACAACTTATGCAAATTAAATACAGATTGATATATGCGTGTACCCTCTATACTCTAAAAACACTGTTTGGACCGATCCCTCTGAAATGTCTTCAGCTAGCTCAAAACGTCTGTGTATGATTTTTATGTAGCTTAAATCTGCAGAAAAAGAAAAGTATTTACTTAGATTTTTGATATATATATATTTTTTTTCAATAATAATTATTTACCCTGTATGACATAGAACTACCATACTTTTTATGATGGAACGTGTTTTTTGAAACAGGGCTGGACACCTCTTATCTTGGATAGGAGGGCAGGGCAGGACACTTCTTATCTGGGATAGGGGGGCAGGGCAGGACACCTCTTATCTGGGATAGGAGGGCAGGGCAGGACACCTCTTATCTGGGATAGGGGGGCAGGGCTGGACACCTCTTATCTGGGATAGGAGGGCAGGGCAGGACACCTCTTATCTGGGATAGGGGGGCAGGGCAGGACACCTCTTATCTGGGATAGGGGGGCAGGGCAGGACACCTCTTATCTGGGATAGGAGGGCTGGACACCTATCTGGGATAGGGGGGCAGGGCTGGACACCTTTTATATGGGATAGGGGGGCAGGACACCTCTTATCTGGGATAGGGGGGCAGGACACCTCTTATCTGGGATAGGGGGGCAGGTCTGGACACCTCTTATCTGGGATAGGGGGGCAGGGCTGGACACCTATTATCTGGGATAGGGGGGCAGGTCTGGACACCTCTTATCTGGGATAGGGGGGCAGGGCTGGACACCTCTTATCTGGGATAGGGGGGCAGGTCTGGACACCTCTTATCTGGGATAGGGGGGCAGGTCTGGACACCTCTTATCTGGGATAGGGGGGCAGGTCTGGACACCTCTTATCTGGGATAGGAGGGCTGGACACCTATCTGGGATAGGGGGGCAGGGCTGGACATCTCTTATCTGGGATAGGGGGGCAGGGCTGGACACCTCTTATCTGGGATAGGGGGGCAGGGCTGGACACCTCTTATCTGGGATAGGGGGGCAGGACACCTCTTATCTGGGATAGGGGGGCAGGTCTGGACACCTCTTATCTGGGATAGGAGGGCTGGACACCTATCTGGGATAGGGGGGCAGGGCTGGACACCTCTTATCTGGGATAGGGGGGCAGGGCTGGACACCTCTTATCTGGGATAGGGGGGCAGGGCAGGACACCTCTTATCTGGGATAGGGGGGCAGGACACCTCTTATCTGGGATAGGGGGGCAGGTCTGGACACCTCTTATCTGGGATAGGGGGGCAGGACACCTCTTATCTGGGATAGGGGGGCAGGTCTGGACACCTCTTATCTGGGATAGGGGGGCAGGGCAGGACACCTCTTATCTGGGATAGGGGGGCAGGTCTGGACACCTCTTATCTGGGATAGGGGGGCAGGGCAGGACACCTCTTATCTGGGATAGGGGGGCAGGTCTGGACACCTCTTATCTATTCTGCCACACAATTTAAACAGCTATGTTTGTTTTTCAGAAATGGCAGTGAAGCGATGTACTTAATGAGTCTGATTCAAAAAGATCCGTTTGATCGATTTCGATGGCAACATGGAGGACTGGCACAAATGCAGGCAACTACAATTTCTACGTGACAAAAATGAATTTTGTCATAGTATTGCGTAAATGTTTCACTTCTTCTAATTTGGATTCCCAGCCTGTGTCTAGAGACAGCAGTGAAGTCAAACAGAGATGGGTTAGTATCCCTTCTAAAGACATCAGCCTTGTCCTGAGTATGAGAGCAGGGTGACGGGCAAACAGAGGCAGGTCTCTCTCAGCCTCTCCCAGGAGAAGCACACACAGGAAATGAAATATGGATCGAGCAAATCCATTTGCTGTCAAGTAAACTTAACAAAGGGAGATATCAAAGCCCCAGGGTAACTTCTAATAGTCGTCCTCTTTGAGAACATGGTCTGCAGACTGAAGCCAGTCACAGTCCAGTGCAGAGAGAGGCACTCTGGGAAAGTCAGGCACTGTGTAAAGATGGAATCTTGATGATGTGTTCAGGAGCCGGGCAGCAACCCCAGAAACAGACAGAGACATAAAGAGAGGTCAAGATGAAAGATGTAAAGGGGCTGGGAAGCAGGCGTCTGTTGGCTTCTTCCACTTGTCCCTCGCTGTACTTGAGTAACCAAGTGAATCGTTACACTTGGCAACTGGGTTCAATGGAAAAGAAATGGAGAGTCTATAGGCTTAAGGTCCTTCTTGGAACCTGGGTTTGAAAACTGAAATCCTCTCTGTTATGTTGTGGTATAGGTTCCATGACGGTCCAAATCTGTGGGACAAGCCTTGGGTCTTTGCTTGACCATTTAGAAAAACAATCCCATACTTTGGTAACTTGTTTTTCATACCCAAACCTTCTAAGCTCAATATCTGACAAACTGCCTCTCAGCTCTGCTTATGATTGGTGTTCCCTGCCTCTCAGTCCTGCTTGTGATTGGTGTTCCCTGCCTCTCAACACAGACTGTAGAAGCATTGGCTCACTCAGGTTGCACTATTCTCTTTGCTGGAGATTAAACTCTGGTTTGTTGAGAAGAGAAGGATCACATGCATTCATTGTGTGAGTACACATTAAAAAGTCTACTGAACTGAATGTCTAAAGAATTCTGAATACATTTTGGTGAAGGACATGTTCCAGAACCAGAAATTCAATAGAGGTAGTATTGTGATTCGTATATACATTTAGTCAATTAGCAGACATGCTTATCCAGAGTGACTTAGAGCAAGTACAGGGACATTCCCCCCTGAGGTGATTAAGGTGAAGTGCCTTGACCAAGGACACAACTTCATGTTGCCTTAGCCATAAATTGAACTGATGACATTCTGATCACTAGTCCAATGCCCTGATCAGTCAGCCACCTAACTCCCTTCATTTAAATCAGCTGTTAATACAAATATAAAATATATTTAAAAAAAAATCTATAAATGATCAATAAAATACTGCTCATATAAAATAGATGGAAACCTACTCCCACTGAGAACAACTTCCAGTTTCCTCCAGTTCAAACTTCAAGCAGTAGTCCTTCTACCTTCTCCTAAAGAAACGGCCTGTATTGCTTCCAGAAATGTTGATCTTGTGAGTTGTCACCACAAAGTTAATTTCCCCAGGGGGCTACCATATAAATTGCATGCCAACGAAGCAGAAGTAACAGCTATATGGTCTTGGAGTGTTGGAGAGTGTTTGGCACTAACTTCCAAGAACCTTGAGCTCAATATCTGCTGTACTGGATCAGCCTTTATTAACCCCCCATTGGAGTGGAGATCTACTTCCTAACCAGCATTTTCAATTTGAAACCTTAGTTTCCACAATATGTATATAATTCATATTCATGACTTAAGTCATAACTTAAACAAAAATTGTGCTGAAATTCAATTCTGTAATTGATAGAGCTTTAGTATAGCTGAATGGTACGTGGCAAAAAATATCACACAGGTTTTTAAAAAGCTTATTTTTGTGACAGTGTTTTCATGTGTTTTTATGCTGTAGTCACATTTCATATAGACACAATTACATATACAGAAATGTACGTTTATTCATGGGAAGAAGTTATTTGTATTAAATGTGTCTCTGTGTGTCTACTAATGCTTTGCTGGTGTACAGGCCACAAAATAGCTTTGAATACTTTCTGAGAGTTACAGGTGGTCTGAAGGTCTGTAGGTAACTGCAGAAGTCATTTGCATGTGCAATTCTGGTTGCTTAATAATGCAAAATAGCAAATTGGATTTTTCTTGACTTTCACATAATTAGAGTGTTGAGTAGAAAGACGAGCCATATGGCACCATCTATAATTCATGGCCTTTTGATAGAAGTGGCCCTCATGTGATGCAGTAATGTGCCATGTGACATCAATCTATCAAGAGGCTCTTATTTGGATGTTCCCCTTCAGTGTTTATTTTTGGCACAAGGATTTGCTTTAAGTCACATTTCCACACATCTGAAGGCCTTATTATGTTTTCTAGATTGATGTCTGATGTCTTCATAAGTTTATACAGTAGGCAAACTTCTAAAATTAAACTCCATTAATCATAAGAGGGATGATACATGGCATATTCAGAAATAACCACGCATCATCAGACATGCAGCTGTTTCATAATAAATACACATTAATTAACCTATATGTGACACTGTGGCTAAGTTTATGATAGGAAGCCAGCTGAGGTTATGTGGTTCACTATTCCAAAACTCTCCATTATTCCTGAAGGTTAACCACCGGAATATGGTCTCTGATTCCTGATATTGAAGGACTGGCCCTGATGATTGATGTTCAGCTTCATGCACCCAACTGAGTCAAATGACTGGTTTACGCACCAGCTCTACAATAACTCACTATCAAACTGAAATATGCCATCCATCAAAGAGGTCTCTAATTTCCCTCTGGATATAATAAGGGGCGATATTTCTCGCCTCTCCCACTCCATATTTTTCTCTGAAGAAGACAAGTATGACTATCAGAGTCTGGTGACTCACTGATTGAAGCTCCAAGGCATCGTCTGCCACTGATGATGCTGGTGAACCCCCCCCCCCAACACACACACACAGTGCCCCCCCCCCCCCCCCCTCTCTACTATCACCTCACAAAGACACAAGAGCAGAGATGCATAGGTTGTCTTGGATAATGTGACATGTACACAAATCTTTTAAATGAAAGCTTTGTTACTGTACAAGTCGACCTACTTCCTGTCTCAGAATCATGGAGCCTCTTTTTGCTGAGCTACACGAAGGAGCAGGTTGATTAGAAAAACCCTTTTTCCCATGTTTTCTGTGCCAGGTGAGATGGGAACTCTTGATAGGACCCAAACTCTATCTATTTGTGAAAGATAGAGTTAACCCATGGATGTGTCCAATCTGCTTAGTGTTTTCTCATTATCTTTTTAATTTATAAAGTATTAAAATAAACATTAATACATTACATCATGTTATCTTGAAAATATACTTTTATGCAGTTTTTCTGAAGGTGGCAATTAACTATTTTATGAAGCATTAAGATAGTATTGTTGATAAAATAATATTTTTACCATTACTGCTCTTTTGTGACCAGAATCAGCTAATTGCATCTTTGTTTTGAGACTGAACAGGTTATATAATATTCTGTGCCAGACCAATATATTCTTTCTTCATAATTTAAAAAATAATATTAATTCCCCCAAAGTTCTAATAAAGGGTAAGTCATTTAAATATATTGGCTGAAGTTTCAGATCTGTGTGGTATCATTATTCTCAGAAACCTCATAAATAGGCATAAACACACAGGGGGCAAGTTTCTTAAAGGTTTGAGAGTTGGTTTCCAGTAACACTATTCCAGACCCTGCATTTCTGAAGAGATGGACTCAGTGGGTTTAGTCTTGATTGGTTGTTTTACCTCTGCAGGGCAGCGTTCCCTGTGACCTCCGAGGACTGTGATTGGTGTGTTTGGTAATCAGAAGCGACAGGCTGATTATATCGGTGGTCTGGAGAATTAACGCCTCGGAGGAACCTTGGAGTCACCTTAAGCCTTAAAGCACAAGCAGAAAACGGGTCAAAGTAGATGATGTAACATTTTGTGTGCCTCATAAAGTTAACATTTATATGAAACTAAATTAAACAAACGCCCTTAAAGTTAACATATGAATGTCATTTGCGGACTGAGGGGTCAAACAGCAACAGCAATTTGCAGCTTGTATATTATTTAATAAATTCCAGACATGGTTTATGCAAATTGTTGGGAGTATAATTGTGAATGACAGTTATATTCATATGTAAATTTAATTTAGCCACTTTAATGTGATACAATTGCATTTAAATTCAAAGATGAATTAGAGTTGCAGATAAATAAACAATTAGGATAGTCCTTGCATAATTGCAAATAAATTGGTCAAAATACTATTAAAGTGTAAATGTCAAACGTAAATGTCATTTTCATTAATAAATAATCACAATAATAAACCGCTTTGAAAAGCTTTTCAACATGACAATAAGCAGTGTTAGTTCATCCAAAAGAAACTAACCTAAAATACTGTCTCAAGATGTCGGTATTTTCTTTGACGGAACAGTTTGGACCTTCGACCATAAAAGCTTTCAAACCTCTATTGAAGTCTTCCAATCCTGTGCTTTGACTGGGTCTGAACCCTGAGAGACCTTTCTATACCAGATCTCTAAAACCTCACGTGTTCTCAGGGTCCATGCTTTATGGATGTCACCATAGTTACCACATATTTCCTCCTATAATGAACGCCTGGATGATGGTAAAATATCACCTCAAGGAATGTGCTGGATTTGACCAAAAAGAGAAAAACACAACCCAGAAACTAGAAGGTGGGTCTAGTTCTCCACATTCTACTTGTTTAATTAACATATTATGATAATAAAGATTATTAGATTTTTATTATGATTCTTCCTATTAAGCAGTATTATAATGTAAAGTAATGCTAAATGAGGGCCTTTATAATGTACAATCATTGAAAAGCTGTTCTTTCATGTGCTTACTACATTTCATGTTAATGTTACCTGAACCACAACTCCATACCATTACACAGATAAATGAATAGGCTGTGATCACAGATACTTCAGAACAGAACACATGGAAAGCTTTGTAAATCCCTCATTCTGTATCAAGGTTCACACAGAATAGCTACAACACAGAACCTTTCACCAGGCTTTTCTTATAAAGTAACTGTCAAACTCACAATAGCACTGAAGACGTTTTCCATTTTATTACCAAACCTGTGAGTCTAAAATGATTCATTTCAGTTGTGTCAGGAAGAAGTTTAACACTTCGGCTCCCCAAAGTATTTTTAAAAGTCACTGTTCATTGGAGATTCCATGAGGAGCGTCCATATGTAAAATGTCACTATGAAATGTGTTTCTGTGTCCATGCTGAGATATGTTCCACGTCTCCTTGCAGGAGGCTGGCAGGTCCTTTATGCCTGATCCCGCTAGGTGACTGAGGGGACAACATGGTGGATGAAAGCAGATCAGCTCCGGAGTCGTACAAGAAAGGCGGAGCAGACAAAAGGATTTCCCAACGATGCCAGACAAGTGGAGAAACCAGACATCCTCAGCTGCACACAGACTAAAACTACAGATGTTACTAAAGATGTTACTAAAGATGTTACTAAAGATGTTACTAAAGATGTTACTATGTCCTTTGGTCATTCCCATGTTATTGTTGTTCCGTAGTATTTTCTATTCCTGGTGTCTGATAGCAGAGATGTGGTTACTTATTTTGCTGGTAAATACAGAAACACTGTTTACAGAACCTGGAACTTCTGATATTTTTTCTAATAAAAATAACTAAATACCATTTTACGTTTTTTTTATATACAATAAAACTCAAATGATGAGCTCAAAATTTTTGCTGAACTTAAAGTTTTGCTCATTATCTTGTTGACATTTAGCTTTAGATGAAAATGATCTACCAAAGGACAAAGTCTTAGTAAGACAGTAGTTGTGGTTGTGTATTCTGGCCAGGCTAAATATACTGTATCTCCCTGTATTAGTGAAGGCAGCCAGCTTGTTGTGTGGACATGAGCTGAACCCAGCATGCTGGAGGTGAGAACATCAAACTAAAACGTCCAAACTGACAATCAATGTAACGACGCGGTGTCTCGTGTCTGAAGCGCCTCCTCCTACAATCACTCTCACCGCTTCTCAACTTCCATCTGTAACGCCGTCCTTCAGCTCATCTGTGCATCTGTCTCAATCGATGAGCCCCCCCGATAACCACAGGCCCCAGACTGACCGTCTGTCTGCTGGGGTCCGTCCTCAACCTTCCCCCTCTCCTCCCCGTGTGGGGTTACACACAGCTGGGGCACAAGCCTGCTGAAAGCTGCCTCTCAGCACCAAAAGCTCCAGAAATCATTATTTGGGTCTGGAGGCCGATGGTATCTCAGCACAACACAATTATGTGTAGCTAACACAAGAGTGGTCTCAAGGGGCTTAAGGGACAAGGATGTGTGTATGAATGGTTGTGTTGGGTTTGGGCTGATGTTAAACCTAGTATGTGTGTGTTTGTGTGTAAGTGTATGTACCTGACACCCTGCTTTGTGGAACAGTGATTAAATACAAATAAATAAACTAACTGGTAGCATACTAGGTTGCATTTAAAAAATATATAATATCATGTCAAAGGGTCATTTGTTTATTCTCATGGGTATAATGAACGCCAAAGACTACATAAAGCATATGTTGCTGAACAAGCAGCAGAATGTCTGAATCAGGGAGGTGTGGAGCAGATTCAGTGCTGTGCCAGCCAATGTTGCCCAGGAGATCCATCACCCTGCAGGATGGAAGATGGCAGCCAGCTGAATGAAGACAGTCCAGCTAAGATAAATGCTCTCACACCAGCTTTGGTTCTTTGGGTCTCTCCTATAATGACTGGAACAGTGGTTTCACAGCTGGGGCAGGAAAGGATGGAAAAGATACTGAAGTTACAAAAAGGGGTTCAGTTGAGAATCTGTGCAGGTTGAATCACGTATTAATGGAGATAAGACAACTGTTATATTTGGAAGACTGTATTTTATTAATTAAATGTATTAAATGTGTTGATTAGCATGAGTCCTTCCAAATTAGATACTATTATTTTATTATAATTATATATTAAACTGAACAAAATTGCGGTCCAGGTTGACACCTAATTACATGAATACATCGAGGCATATTTTTCATTAGATTAATTGTTCTTTGCATATAATCTTTAACTCAATAAAGTCTAGAAAACATTCCTCAGATTTCCCTCAAGCCGAGACCTTAAAGAATGTTCTCTTGCATCACTGAAAGGGAGAATACATGTTTATAAGAAGAGTAAAATAGAATAAGTCTGGTTTTCTATTAGCTCAGTTATAAAGTGTGTGTAGGCTCCTGGGCGTACCAGAGAAGCTGTTCACTGCTCACTGAAAGGAAACCCTTTCACCCAACATCCCGATCAATACATGTGTTCTCTGGATAGCTGTGTCCCACAGCAATTATCACACACACACCAGAGAGTTACCCACAGGTCAAGTTCCATTTGACCCTCATCTCTGCAAGTCAAAAAGCACAGTGCTTCTTCTAGTGCTTGGTGAAGAGATGGAAGAGTTTCAAACACTCGAGATCATTTATGAACACGGTTCAGTTGCATTTACAGAAATAAAAATGTTTTTTTGGGGGGGGTTGTTTTTACCAGAGACTGTTGAGATATTTAAATTAAAATCATTTCTTTAGAAGATGGAGTTGCTCGCTTTGTTATTTTCTAGTATCCAGAATATTGGCTCTAAGACGATGACAAACTTCACAACTAAATGAGGAACTTCTGTTTTTCCTTGAGAAATCTTTACTAATGCCTGTCTGGCTATAGATTCTTTGCCAAGTGAAGACAATTCTGACCAAAGTAAAGGACTGACAATATGTAGCTTGCCAAGATGACAGTGTGTGTGTGTGTGTGTGTGTGGGCGTCTGTCTCTGTGTGTGTAGAAGGACGCATGTAAGTGTTCGTATGTGTGTGAGAATTCCTGTTTCCAAGGTGAGGTTGTGCAGTAGCTTCTGTATTGAGGTGCTCATCAATCATGCTTTTAGGAACCATTACTAGCTGTCTCTTGTTTCCCCGTGGGAAAAGTGGGACGGAACAGGAAGATCCTGTTGCTGTGTTGCATCTTTCATGTGTGTGTGTGTGTGTGTGTAGATGTGTTGTTCCTAGCATGAGTGTTCACTGAACGACATTCAGAATTAAAACGATGGCTAAATCTTTCAGTTATATTTTATGAAAGCATTCCACAATTATTGTAGGTATTTGGTGACTATTGTTATCGAGGTTTTAAAATACCAGAAAAAAAAAATGTGTCAAATTTTTTTTTTCTTTCTCAAACTCTTAATTGAAACATTCCAGAACCAAGGGCAGCAGTATGCTAAGTTCTATAGTGAAAAGATGTTTCAAGGTGAAGAAATTAATCTTGTATTATGGACATCAGCACCTCCTGAACTCTGAACACCCATCTTAAGTCACTTGTAAATTTGTCAAAATGTGTACAATACATCTGTATATTCATAATACCAAAATACTGTTACACCAAGTACATACTCTGTATATTCCACTTCTGATGTCTGTTTTGCACTTCTGGTTGGATGCTAACTGCATTTTGTTACCCTCTACTTATACGTGTGTAATGACAATTAAGTTGAATCTAATCTAATCTTCCTGTGACACAAATTACTATGGCAACGTTGAACCACAACAGGACGTACTTTACAACTAAAGGCTTTTAATCATTTTTGTAATCAATCTTTAAAAAAGTTTTTTGCATTAAATCTGGATCTTAAGATCAATGTTTGTGTTTTGTTAAACCTACAACATTAGAGGTTGACTTTTAAAGGTGATAACTCTTAAAACTCGTTAGATTTTCACTGACATCAAGTTTACTGTGGGACTTACAGTGAAGAACAAAGCGTGTTGTGACCTAGAAATGTTGATAATGTCACAGCAATAACAATCAATATGGTTTCCTGGCATCGCTGGTGCCAGTGTGACAAAGTGTAGCAAGATATAATGAGGATTTATTTTCAATATGCAGATGATGTAGAATATAGAACAGTAAGCATAGAGGGATATGTAGGTGTGACCCTAAGGGACATTTTTATTCAGAAAATATATTTATTTATTATTATCTCAGTCTAACAATAAGATCCTGATTCATTAAGCTACATAAGACCTACATGCCTGTGATTTTGAGCTGGAATAACCTATTGAATGGAAGTGAGGTCTGCCTCCATGGATAAGTGATATATTACTGTATAATTCACTTCATTTTAATGTGCTCTGTGGCTTTTTAAAGTACTGGTGATTCTACTGCAATTTCAGAGGGATCACAAAGACTTGGCTGCCTTGAGTACAAAACACAAAGCCACATAACAAAACAGCCTGCTACATATCTGATGAACAAATGTTCAGCTACCATATGGCACCTTAGTGCCCAGGAGATGTATGTCTGAAACCTGTACACACTACAAATATGTGGCTCAAAGAACAATCTGGAACAGTGATTTTTCCTCATCTCAATTAACAATGGTCTGCCAAAGCTTTGGGGCATTCTATGAATAAATGACTCCCAGGTCTACCAGAGCATGCATCTTGAATGAAACACAGTGTTCTATTAAAATGTGATTTGAAGCTGTAATTGTGAGGGGATTGGAAGCTCATGGCTCAGATACTTTCATATATGTAAGATGATATGTTAAATGATGACATGGTGGACATTGGGTTTTCCACATTTCCACAGGAAAATGATCTCATGTCATAGTACTCAACACTCCAGATTTAAACGTGAACACTCTGTAGTTGTAAAAGGGAGATTAAATATAATTATAGATCTGAGATCTACACTTGTGTCTTTAAACATTTCTGTCATGGTTGGCGTTTTTTTTTTTACAATGGGGAAGGTTAAGACTTCAGGCTAAAAAACTGCTGGAATTGTAATTGATTCTTGGGAAACTATTTAGTATTCTTTCAGCTATCAACTTCATTCAACAAAGGAGTTCAGTTTTACTCTGTAAAGATACATTACCCATGAGCATAACATGTTGACATAAAATGTAAATGGTTTTCATGAATCAATGGAAAGATATATTCACATGATTGTATGGTGGCATCACAGTGTTGGAAAATTACAATATAAATATATATGTGTTGGTCAAGCTTATACAACATAAGTGTTGCAAAGGAGAAAGACAAGCGTTTGAACAGGTAAGTTCCAGCTACACTAATTACTGTGCAACTATCCGACACAGCAGAACCTTACATTAAGGTTACGTTTACACCATTAATACCATTACATATCAATCTTGTGCACACAACATTGTTACTATAGGCTATGAACAGTAGTTATGGTACATGCAATGTTAAGGTAGTGTTGCCTTTTGAACATCCCACCCTATATCACTGAGTCTAAAACACAGACAGTGTTGTGTAAGAGCTCCATGCTGATCCTTTCCCTGTCTCTAAACATGCTGGCTTCACACAGCCCAGGGGCGAAAGCTCCATCAGTCTCTACTTCATTTCAGGTAGGAGGCTGCACAAGGAAAAGGTCATTTAGTCAGCATGCTCACTGCTGGCAAATCAGAGATGTCTTGTCTCTGGAGTCTCATTCTGCTGATGCTCTGCTTGCATCGTCAACTTGTTCTCCACTGTCACTTCCTTGTCCTGTAGGCTCCCAGCTAAGGCCTCCGTCAGGTTAATTGCACCGGGAAGTCATTCGTTATCAAACGCTTGAAGTCGGAGCTGTCCAGGAAATGGTCATCATTTTTCACCTGGCTTGTTTCAGTGCAGTTTGATCTCTGTGCTAATAACTGAAAACAACCCACTGGAAATCCCTAAAAGCAGCATGATTAGGATGTTAAGAGGACTACAGTAAAAGATGAATAACACACATTCCTACTGAGGAAGATGCTTTCAAATCTGTAGAATAAAGAAGAAGTCCCAACAGTCAACCATGACTGATTAGAATAAGTTAGTGTAAACACTACTATACTGGATGTCTCCTGACCATTCTAACTGCATTTCATTTCGTACCCATCTTGATCAATAAACATCCCACCCTCTGCAATCAAACGTAATGTCAGTATCCTGACAAAGAGGAAGTTGATATTAGCTTTCCAATGAGCCCATTACTGCAGTCTTGATCAGATTGATGAGTGTAATTTAGCACAGGCATGTCTCTGTTATCAATTCACATGTGGTTTATAGAACCATGAGCTCATTTGCATAATGTGAGCCCACTAGGTTTTGTTGATGGGAGCAATATGGTGTTACACAGTTTTAGGCAAGTGGAGATTAAAACAGAATACCTGTTCCATGTGGTCTGGCTGTGCATGCCAGTATGTCTGCTCTAAGAAGTGGACTGGAACAGATAATGTTGTGGTACTGCAGTAATGACAGAATCACACACGCTCGTGAGAAATCATTTAACCACGAAAGTACCCATTAAGAAGGAAATGATTTGTAAACAGTGGGTTCATCAGTCACGTTGCATTCTTGTTATTTCAATAATGGTCCTTTCCGGTAATATAGTACAGACATTTCTCTCTTTATTACCACCTAAATGGCAGTAAACAGTATGAGACTATAATTTCAATATAGTGAGAATCACATTAATACAGGTTTGTAAAACTGTAACAGCTGGAGGATAAATCACTAGAAACCAACTGACCCCATGCTGATATTCAATGACATATTCCCTTTGCTTGCGCATTAATATGTTCCTTTTTTAAATGTTTTTTTGTGTTTGCTGTTTATGTTTTTTTTACAGCTAAACAGCTCAGCAGGCTGAAGCAGCTGAGCCTCTGGAGGGAGGAGGAGCCTCTGGAGGGAGGAGGAGCCTCTGGAGGGAGGAGGAGCCTCTGGAGGGAGGAGGAGCCTCTGGAGGGAGGAGGGTATCGACAGCATCATAACAGCATCATCACAGAACCAGCAGCAGCAGTAGAACCAGCAGAATCAGCTGGACCAGCAGCAGCAGAACTAGCAGAACCAGCAGCAGAACCAGCAGCAGCAGTAGAACCAGCAGCAGAACCAGCAGCAGCAGAACCAGCAGCAGAACCAGCAGCAGCAGTAGAACCAGCAGAACCAGCTGGACCAGCAGCAGCAGAACCAGCAGAACCAGCAGCAGAACCAGCAACAGCAGAACCAGCAGCAGCAGTAGAACCAGCAGAACCAGCTGGACCAGCAGCAGCAGAACCAGCAGAACCAGCAGCAGAACCAGCAACAGCAGAACCAGCAGCAGAACCAGCAGAACCAGCAGCAGCAGAATCAGCAGAACCAGCAGCAGAACCAGCAGCAGAACCAGCAGCAGCATTGCCAGCAGAACAGAACCAGCAGAACCAGCAGCAGAACCAGCAGAACCAGCAGCAGAACCAGCAGCAGTAGCAGCAGAACCAGTAGCAGCAGAACCAGCAGCAGCACCAGAAACAGTAGCAGCAGCAGAACCAGCAGAACTAGCAGCAGCAGAACTAGCAGCAGAACCAGAACCAGTAGCAGCAGCAGAACCAGCAGAACTAGCAGCAGCAGAACCAGCAGCAGCAGAACTAGCAGCAGCACCAGAACCAGTAGCAGCAGCAGAACCAGCAGTAGCAGAACTAGCAGCAGCAGAACCAGCAGTAGCAGAACCAGCAGCAGCAGAACCAGCAGTAGCAGAACCAGCAGCAGCAGAACCAGCAGTAGCAGAACTAGCAGCAGCAGAACCAGCAGTAGCAGAACCAGCAGAACCAGCAGCAGCAGAACCAGCAGTAGCAGAACCAGCAGTAGCAGAACCAGCAGAACCAGCAGAACCAGCAGAACCAGCAGCAGCAGAACCAGCAGCAGCAGAACCAGCAGAACCAGCAGCAGCAGAACCAGCAGCAGCACCAGAACCAGCAGACACCTTAGAGTTCTGGACCTGCTGTTCTCATAACCTTTTAAACAACATTTCTCAAACGTGTCTGTGTTTGGAACAGTAGAGGTCAATGTAGTTTTCTGACACTATGCTGTTTATCTGTTCTCAGTATTTATCTTCTAGAATTTGCATTGCGTGAAATATGCTTTTACAAATTTCCTTTCTAAATCCATAATAATCCATTATAAACCCCAAAATGATTTTTGGATCATAGATCTGCACAAAACCAAATAAGCTTTGATATAAGCAGCTATCTACATTTGTATATCTTTATAAACAAACTTTATAGTTATATTTCTTGTATTGTTCCCCGACATCCTCTGTTCCTGGGTCTCTGAAAGTGATCTTTTCCAAACAGCAGTTTGCCATTACAAAGCTATTTAAAAGCCACACACACAAGAAGCATCACCTTTAAAAGTCACACCTGGGCTGATCATGACCTGTTCCTGGACGGGGCCATTTTTCTACCTGTTCTTCTGGCACCCTGCTGCAGTGACGGAGGTTAAGGAACCTAAAGGTCAGTAGTAACACAGCAGCCTAAAGCACAGGCCGCCTGCTCTTCTGTCAGGACTGAGGCGGTACCTGTCACCCATGATAAACTAGGAAGGAAGCCTTGGCGCATGTTCAATAAAAGACCAGTTTTTCTGCTTAAAAAATGATGCCATTGCTTGTACACCCTTGTAAGGTTCCATTAATAACAGTGCAGTGTCAGGGTATTCAGACCTGCTTCATTCATTATAGGTAATATATTCCCCATTGAAGAGGACAGAGTAAGTTGTTTTGAAAAGGTGGCGAATACTTTCCCTGCCAGGAGGATGGCCTGGGTATTGATAAAAGTATTACAATGATTTTGAGGTCCGTTTTCATCCTAATCTCACACACCTATGATGTGTGTAATAGGTGTCCTTTCAGTGTTAGGAAAAAGGTGCCATGAAATGTTTGAAAAGTCTTCAAGATGGATTCCAGTCCAGGTTTATGTATGGTCAGTTAACATGGTATAACCCCATGGTATGGAGTAAATGTTGACAGTTAACTTCTATATTGCTTTGTTAGATTCCGAAAAATGAGAGATGTTGATTTGTTTGATTAAGACTTACTTACATGACATCCTAAAGTAATCACGCATGGCAAATGTGTCCCTCTGTGGCTCACTGCTCATTCCATTTGGTTCGGAATGTATTCAGTTGTCAAGAGCTTGACTATCCTCTAGTTATTTGAAATGCAATTTACGAAGATTTCGAACAGAAGACAAAATATAATTTCACAAGAGAGAGCTGTTTCCCTGGTTACATTTCTAGATCGGCTGTAGGGCTTCAAGCCTGACTGTCAGCACCTGGGGGGGGGGGGGGGGGCTGCTGCCCCCACAGGAAGAAAGCAACACCATCTGTAAAGCGCTCAACTTTTAAAATGGCAGGATGTGACTCAAGAATTCCCTTCTTAATTTACATTCTACATATTTTATGTACACTTTTTTGCTCTCATAGGAAACACCCAAGTCATTATACTGTGACTGGCCTCCAGCTGCTGATGGCTTTCAAATGTGTTGGTTTGGATCAGGTTCAAAGACAATTTTCACCTGATATCAAACCCCAGGAGTGTACAACATTGGCAAACTTCTGTGGCCAAAGTTTTAGGTTGTATCTGAAGTGATGCCATTATGACATCCAATACTCAAACTTAAGTGTAAACAATCAAGTAAGACTGAAAATATGTTGATACGGGGCAACATACTCTATGTCATGATACACTGGGTAGTGAGATAACAGGTCAAGTTTATATTATTATATTCTATTGGCTTTCCTTGATCTAAGCCTCCAATATGCTGTGCAACACTCACAGCTTCACTGTAAGATCAGCGGGTTAAGGCGTTGGCCTCGTGATCAGAAGGTTTTGAGATCGAGCCCTGGCTGTGGCTATGTGATGTTGTGTCCTTGCGAAAGGCACTTCACCCTACTTGCCTCAGGAAAAATGTCCCTGTACTTACTGTAAGTCACTTTGGATAAAAGCGTCTGCTAAATGAATAAATGTAATGTAAGAGTGGCATTAGCTCTGTAAGGCTGGCTGTAGCATTAACCCTCACGCCTCATTGTGTAACTAACTGTTGCATTATGAGTCATATGTTCATAAGTAAGGGTCCTCTCTGATTATCACGGTAGAGTAGGTAAGATTTAAAACCTCCATTTTGTTATATCGATTATGTAATCTATACTATACTATATTACGTATATTATTATACGATACTATGTAATCGATTTAAATGGAAAACAATACTAACAAATACTAGATGATATTGATTGGTTGTTGCCTATATTATGCCATGTGCAGCAATCTCAATAATAACATACAGTCTACAACATCAAAGTTCAGAAGTCTTAAATAGCGCTTGAAATACACCTCTAATACATATTTATATATACACACACACACACACACACACACACACACAAGATAAGCACTCATTACTTCATAATTTGCTTCTAACCAATCGAACTCTGGCTGGCTTGTGGAAAACATCCTCGCTCCTAAAGTAATTACAAAAGGGAAGACATACAAACTGGGGAGAATCCCCAAGAGAGAAGTTGGTTTGGCTGGTAGGATATTTCCTTAGAACTGGATTAAAGTTATCAATTTGCCCTGTGTGTTGTTAGATGAAGATCTTCACCCCCAGGCCTCAATAAACTAGAGCAGGAGAGCAGCATCTCTCCTCATCCCCACTGCTTCTCTCAGCTCTAATCACTCTCTCAATTACACTGAATCTCCCTAAAGAATCTGATTGCCACAGTGGGGATACAAATGTGTTCATTGAGATGGTCCACAGTCTACCTTCAACACTTCATCTACCAGGGTAGGTTTCTGTACGATCAAATCTGTCTTGTGTCTTCTCTTCCTTAACTAACTGAAAAGTTACACAGTAAAGCACCATGGCAACACAGCAACATCACTCCTTCAGCAGCCTTAATGATGAACATGATGATGCAATGAATATTTAGCTGTAAACCATGAAAAGGCTTGCATCTCGCAATGCTCTTATTTTAAATTTCCGTTTGTTTATGTTGCTCTCAAATGAGACCAATACGTCATCTAGGTGTTTATTGTTGTGATGTGTTCATGCAACATGCATATCTTAAAACTGAGATTAGACTTTGGTGTGTAGAAGAGGGCTGCTGTTGAAACACAGCATCCTAGCTCAACACTATCCTACGTTAGAAAAAAACATGAACATTTAATCCTCTTTTCTGAAAGGATGTTATGCTTCATCATAACTTCAGAGGGAGGATGTTTCCTTCTTAGACCTCTCAAAGTGTTTCCTCATGTTTTATTAAACACTTTTGTTGTCGGGAAATTCAAAGACCTCACAGCCTTTTATGCTCAACATTAAGAAGTGTGTAAACTATCTTAAATACCAAAGCCTTTGTGGGAGATTTCTGCTTTTAACCTTCACTAATTAAGGTGTCATTGTTTTAGATCAGCACACTGTGTTGGTCTACAGAGATCATACAGAGCAGTTCAAATGTGTGAAGTCCTTGGATAAGACATCTTTGCACTGTACGAAGCTGTTAACTTTCACACCCTGCATTCATAGGAAGTCAATCTAAGGCCAAACACCTTTACTCTGCACATTCTAAGCAGAGTACAAGATTAAAAAACCGAGGTCATAAAAAAAAATACAAAAAACGTCTTCACAAATAGAACATAATGTTCAATGTTTTCAATGCGCTGAAGTAATCTATACTCCTTCAGGGTGTGAATATGAGCAATTTTAATAACAACATCCAGAGTTAATTACCTTCATGCAAACCGCCATGCATCAAGTCCCAGTCATGTCAATACTCCCCTAATGCACTTCATTAACATGGTTCTACCGGCGTGGAACAGATATCAAATCCCAAAAGATGCTCCTGGGCCCCCAGTTTACCAGGTGATTCAATTTTATTGCCTCACATGATATTTTATAAAACTCTTTCATGCAGGACCTTGTAGACTGGCCACACTTAAACCATGTGTACTTCTCTCCAGGAATTCAATCAACATGATGTTGGCTGGATAGATTAGAAACTATTTTCCTTGGAAATGAGTGCACCTCACTGACCTCCTCAGCCAAGTGTTGGCAAGTTATGCAAACGAGTCTTACAATAAGGAATTAAGGTGTTCCAGGATGTAACAGGTGAAGATTGGAGATTAGATTAGATTGAAGATTAGATTTTGATGAGTAATTTATGTACAGATTAGTAGTTATGTACATAAATCTATGTCATCTGTTATGTTCATGTACAGCATATAGTGCCTGCCCTATACAGTCCACTGTTACTGTACTGTACTCTAAACAGATGTTGAGGTCACCAGAAGTCTTAATATAAGGAAAATAAAACGTTTACACTTGCAATACCATTAATCAACAGTTGATCAATGATGCTCAGTGGAATCTGAGTATTGATTAGAGCAGCAATGCGGGTCTAGTGCCCATCTGGAGCGCACGTCCTTCCAGGTCACCTTGTTCCCCTGTCACATGTCGCTTGATGGGGCCATGAACTGAGCACTGACCTGGAACTCTCCCTGTCCCCCCCTGCCCCCACCCCCACCACCACCCCCCCTGGTCCCTCTATGGATGTTGGAGTGTTAAGGATATAAGAGCATGAGCTAAAGTGTTCTTCTGTTTGAATATCAGAATGTACAGTGTAGAAGATGGTAAACCTGTGATGGTGGGACTCTGGCATTAGCATGCGTCTGTGGGGAACTGTCCAAGGTGCTGAATTAAGAACACAATAAGCACACTTGCAAAAGTCTACAAATCTACCTCTACTATGCTGATAGGGCTGAGTGACCAGGGCTGAGTGACCAGGGCTGAGTGACCAGGGCTGAGTGACCAGGGCTGAGTGACCAGGGCTGAGTGACCAGGGCTGAGTGACCAGGGCTGGAGCCTGGGGGCTGGGGGCTGGAGCCTGGGGGCTGGAACCTGGAGCCTGGGGGCTGGAGCCTGGGGGCTGGGGGCTGTGGCCTGGGGGCTGGAACCTGGAGCCTGGGGGCTGGAGCCTGGGGGCTGGAGCCTGGAGCCTGGGGGCTGGAGCCTGGAGCCTGGGGGCTGGAGCCTGGAAGCTGGGGGCTGGGGGCTGGGGGCTGGAGCCTGGAAGCTGGGGGCTGGAGCCTGGAAGCTGGGGGCTGGAGCCTGGAAGCTGGGGGCTGGAGCCTGGAAGCTGGGGGCTGGAGTTCCTTGGCATGTTCTTCTAGGAAGAGCTACCAAAGATAACCTACTGACTTAGAGCAGCAGAGGAGGGCTTAGAATAAAGATCATATCTTTTAATTAAAGTTTTACAAAGTAGAAAAAGTGCACTGGCCAGTACCTTCCACATCCCAATGTCCTCCTCTGTTATCTGTGCCAATGCTAGGGTTGGTCAGACAGAATTTACATCACTGCTAGATTTAGGGCGGCGAAGGTATTCCATATAAATTAAAATAACTTTTTTTTCTGGGGGGGGGGATGCACCAGGAGGTCAACCAAAAAGTAAACAATCTTGGAATGTCTTGAGAGGTGAAGTACAGAAAGCTGTTAAGATTTAAGAAACAGGTTATTTTGGGTTTGAATCCTCTCAGCTATCACAAGGCTTTGTGTTAAAGGTGTCACTTTTGAGGTCTGGGACCTAATGCCATCCATGGGGCTTATACAGCCTGTGAGTGTGTGTGTGTGTGTGTGTGTGTGTGTGTGTGTGTGTGTGAGAGCTTTGATGTATTTGAGTAATACCTGGAGCACTTGTCTGGTTTGTTTTGGAGTCACTACTTAAATAACAAACTCAATAATCTCTTAAAATAAGTCTACATGTGAATTAGAATAGTAAAATATCTACTTAACAGCATACAATTATAGAAAAGTATGAATCTGCAATTTTGAAGGAAAAATATCCTTTGAAGAGAAAAAGATTTCAGCCTCCCCCAAATATCTTTACATTCATTACAATGACAAATAAGTGACTGGTAGATCCTGAACACATTAACTTCATGTTCATCTTGTGAGTTTTCAAAAACCATAATAATGTTGATCATGTTCATGTTCTGCTGAAACAGCCCAGCTTGAGAGCCAAGTGTGTCCCCTGACCCATCTGACCATCTGAGGAGCTTCATCAGCTTCTTCAAGGATTTGAACCTGGCAGAATAAGGGCCCTTCTGACAGTAGAGACCCTCCACATGGCCCCTCCAGTGGCCCATGTCTCCTGCTTCTACTGAATTCCTACTGCCACGCCCCCTACACACAGACCTGTCTAAGGGCCACGCCCCCTACACACAGACCTGTCTAAGGGCCACGCCCCCTACACACAGACCTGTCTAAGGGCCACGCCCCCTACACACAGACCTGTCTAAGGGCCACGCCCCCTACACACAGACCTGTCTAAGGGCCACGCCCCCTACACACAGACCTGTCTAAGGGCCACGCCCCCTACACACAGACCTGTCTAAGGGCCACGCCCCCTACACACAGACCTGTCTAAGGGCCACGCCCCCTACACACAGACCTGTCTAAGGGCCACGCCCCCTACACACAGACCTGTCTAAGGGCCACGCCCCCTACACACAGACCTGTCTAAGGGCCACGCCCCCTACACACAGACCTGTCTAAGGGCCACGCCCCCTACACACAGACCTGTCTAAGGGCCACGCCCCCTACACACAGACCTGTCTAAGGGCCACGCCCCCTACACACAGACCTGTCTAAGGGCCACGCCCCCTACACACAGACCTGTCTAAGGGCCACGCCCCCTACACACAGACCTGTCTAAGGGCCACGCCCCCTACACACAGACCTGTCTAAGGGCCACGCCCCCTACACACAGACCTGTCTAAGGGCCACGCCCCCTACACACAGACCTGTCTAAGGGCCACGCCCCCTACACACAGACCTGTCTAAGGGCCACGCCCCCTACACACAGACCTGTCTAAGGGCCACGCCCCCTACACACAGACCTGTCTAAGGGCCACGCCCCCTACACACAGACCTGTCTAAGGGCCACGCCCCCTACACACAGACCTGTCTAAGGGCCACGCCCCCTACACACAGACCTGTCTAAGGGCCACGCCCCCTACACACAGACCTGTCTAAGGGCCACGCCCCCTACACACAGACCTGTCTAAGGGCCACGCCCCCTACACACAGACCTGTCTAAGGGCCACGCCCCCTACACACAGACCTGTCTAAGGGCCACGCCCCCTACACACAGACCTGTCTAAGGGCCACGCCCCCTACACACAGACCTGTCTAAGGGCCACGCCCCCTACACACAGACAGCCAGGCAATACCAATGAAGCTTTGCACTCTGATGCCAAGAACACCCACCCCACCCCCCCACACACACACACCCCCACACACACCACACACACCACACACACACACCCCCACAAACACCACACACACATTCAGAGAGTAAAAACAAGAGAGGGAGCGTAACTTTTCTCTCACTATGTGTGTTTCCCCTTATGGAAAACAGGCCAGTGACTTACAGTAATACGTTTTATTTCTGTCACTTTTTATTTGCCATGGAGGCTGAAACTAAAATCCAGTCACGCTCTCTGTGGACAAAATGCTAGTTTACAGCACAAACGGATATAGAAGACAGATGCTCTAAGGTTATACACTGGACTGTACCAGAACTACATGAAAATCAAGTGAGAAAAGGCATTTCAGAATATATATGACTAACAATATACTGAGGCTATGGCCTAAGAAAACTCCAGTACTTTGCAGTCATTCATTGCTCCCCTGGTGTTTTGGTTACGAAGGAAGAACTAACACCTAAAGGTTTCTACCTCGAGAAAAACCTTTCAGCATTTGATTTGGGCAATTTAGTCCTAAAGCACTTTGTGTCAGTCTGAACTAATGTTTTGTATTTTGTGAGGTGAAGGTAACAAGACATGTGAGTGACCAGCTGACATTTTCTGGTGGTAATTTGCTTTGACAGTAAGTTTGGCTGTGAAAAATGAGCTTTATTTACAAAGCTGCTGTACTGCTGCAGCTTTAAGACGCTTAAATTGTTGGGCACCTTCTGACACAAGCACAGTCACAGAAATGCCACGCTTAAGTGTCTGACAGGAGTGCAGTTAAGTCAGTGAACACGATCATGTTGAAATATCCGTACAATGCTCCCTACTGGATTCTGAGGAACCATGTTGTTTGGTCACAGCCTCATTTGAAAGCTTTGCTACCTCTCAGCATGTCTTGTAGAAATGGGATTGGGACAAAAACGCACTCTTAAGCTAGCATCTGCATGTGACAGGGAATACTATACGCAATCCATGCTTCCAAACATCATGGACATGCAGTGCACATTGATCCCTGACTACATTCAATGTGAAAGGGATATGCATACATTGCTTGGGGGAGGGGGGGTGTATTAACATAAGGAGACAGGATGTGCTAAAACAGAGATTTGTACGTGTCTATAAAGGTCTGTGGTTTGTTGTGGAGAACAGAGATCCTGGCACCCAGCTGGCAAACAGAAGTGCACTTCTGGTGCTTTAGGACAAGACTGATCTTGTCAGAGCTGAAGACATGCTCCGTGTTTCTGGAAGAGGCCGTGCATATCTTAGAACCCTGGCACAAGAGCCAAACCACAGAGACACAATATAAAAGTCAACCCTGTAAAGCTGTAGAAGACTGAAATGACTACTGTGTGTGTGTGTGTGTCTGTGTGTGTGTGTGTGTGTGTGTGTGGGTTCAGAGGTGTAGGTGGTCAAATGACCAGGAAATCACTCAATGTTTCTGTGGATGATAGGGGGTTTACTAACCACAAAATGGAGCTAAATCACAATAACTTTGGAAATATTGGTTCTGCTGTTAAAGATCAAATTGAGTGTCCAGAGTTGAGGCAAATAAAATGTGAGGTTTTAAACCAGATTACATTCAGGTTTGTAAAGTCAAGGTCTCCCATTCAATCAAACATAATATAGCAGAAAGGTTATCTTTGACATGAAATCACTGCCCTCCCCTTCCCCATTACATGATGTTACACAGAAATATAAAGAACCTGCTTCTTGGCTTCCCAGGATCTTCCCTCCATTACGGTCGATTATTTCCTTTATTTGGTGAACAAAAGCTCTGTGCTTTCTCATGTCTCCCAGCACTCAGTCACCTCTGAAGCACAGACAAAATGAGTTTGACTTCAGCCACATAAAAGGCACATAGTGTGTGAGAAGTTCTCACTGCTAAAAATGAAACATAACAGGGTTGACTTGGTGACATTGTGCTGGAAAACTGAGAGACTCTGTTACTTGCTGTAACTTTATCCAAACCAGATATGCCTTCAATAAATCTAATCATGTGGTATTGGTGAATCCATTTTAACAAGCATTGTTGTACTCCACTTAAACAAAGCTAAATCCAAGACAAAGAAACACTCTCAGCAAAACTTGACTTTGTGTAAATGTTTTAATTAAACCTAAGGAGTAACTCTACAGCTCTACCTGTGCAGAATACTGTATCTGTAACACAAATCTGGATGCAACGCATTGTTGGCAATTCAGCAACAATTCACGCACCAACACGTTTTGCTTAAACAAATAATTATCCGTATTATTCCTTCTTCTCAGCTGTTCTGCGATGCAGAAAATGAGACAGGAGCAGTTTCAAATATGCTGCGTTTTTTATAGCGTGAAAACTGTCCATTCTAGTTTTCACAGAGATACCTCATCTAGACCATGAAATCAGAAACACCTTCACTAATCTACTTCATTAGAAAGCAACAAGACAGCTAATAAGTAATTTTACTGTTTTGAATTGTTTTGTTGATTAAATTGGAAGCTGATGATATCATGCTATATCTCAATTAAAATCAAAGAGCATAAATTGCCTCTGAAAACCACGGACAGACTTTAATCAATATAAGGCTATATTTTATTTATTAAGAAATATTTTAATCAGTCTGTTCTGTATTAGTAGTGACTACAGAAGGACAATATTGGGTCAGAATGGAAATCTAAGAAGTCCTAAGATAGATAAACCAAACTTATGGAATGACAGACATCATGAGCCTGGAACAATCCTGGCAATGGCTGTCAAGCTCCACTGAAAACAATAAGAAATAGTTATAATGGAGCTGAATTATTCATAGTTTAACAGGAAATAAAAGTGAGACACCGAGGAATCGAAGACTGCAAACGAAGCCTGCAAACGAAGCCTGCAAACGAAGCCTGCAACCGAAGCCTGCAAACGAAACCTCCTGCAGCGAATAAAAAGACAAAGAATAATGTAACATGAATGATTCATTAAAAACTATGTTTGAAACAAGGCATCTCGACAGGGTCGGTATAGCACTGGGTCACACACTGGTAAGAGTGTAGAAATGATTGCCAATTATCAGTTCTCATTAAAGCATCCAAGCTTGCTTGTTTAAGCACAGTAGTTGGTGCTTTGTGTGAGAGGCCACTAGGTAGCATAATGAAGATGCAGGCACCATTCACCATACATGTTGACAAATGTGCTAGTTAGTCTTGAGTTACAACTTCATAAATCTGAGTTGACCAAAACAGGGCTGGTCCTTCCTGCACAACCTTTGGCAGTTTTTCGTTGGACAATTTATCACAGCGTAATGAGGTGGCCTTTTCCGCCCGACTTTAAAGAAATAAAAACTACACAATGGAGACGGGAGTGAAGTCGGTAGAGAAGGTACAATATACTATGCAAATTCATTAGATTCACTCATTCGCAATAAAATGACTAACCTTTTCAGCCAGAGACTCGACGGCAACATTCATCTAAGACATCTTAAAAAGATGCCCTAGTTTAACTCCTGAACTATTCTGGTTCTTTGTCAGGAACCTGAGTCGTGGCACCTGAGACATATTTTGGCCCAGTTTCAGTCTGTGGTCAAAAGCAGTAAACACGCACACTGTATACAAACACTGCTAAGTTTTCCTATGGCATCATGTCCAGTATTTCCATGTGTTCCACAGTGTTGAAGTGTTTGCAGCATATGTTTGTCTGTCCTGTCAGGGGACATATGAAAGGCATCCATTTGGCAGACTGCTTGATAATGCTAATGGTTTTGGCTGCTTCCCTCTGGTCAGTTTCCAGAACTACCTGTCACAGTCCAGAAGATACACACACACACACACACACACAGACACAGACGCGGACTCACATTCTGATGTGCTCAGCGTCTCTTCCACTCTTTCTGTCTTCCTCCCTCTATCCCTCTGTCTGTCGCTCTCTTTCACGCAACACTTTATGGACAGAAATACCAGCTTGTCACTCAGCATATGGTTACCTATCCAGCAGCTCTACTCCAGAACTCCACAGTGAAGCTGGGATCATGAGAGAGAGTCTGCTAGCTCTGTGTGAAGTATGGGAAGGCCTGGCTGTGCTTTTAAAATGCAAGACTTCCCACTTAGAAACTCAAGGGTTCACCTCTTAAGGTAACGACTCTGTAATTCCCCCTCTAATGACCAGAACACTTCCCTGTGTCCACCTGCCTCACCTGCCTCACCTGCCTCACCACAGAGGTAGCAAGGATCCTGACACCCTTCTACCAAACACGGCCTCTCATAGGAACCCTCTGCCCCTGTTGGGCCACAGAGGAGATGATGGCTCTTCTATGTTATTAGCTGGTTGAACGCACTTAGTGGTGGGGGGAAAAAAAACCTCCAAGAGGTTAAAGGAACACAAGAGTGAAGTCACAAGAGTGAGGGTGCAGGCATGGAGGGCTTTACATGAGCATGCTCATTAGAAGGTGTTTAAAGGACAGACCCAGGTGTCGCCTACCAGTATGATCTGTTTTTAAAGAAAGACATCAAATGTGCAGAAAGACTGAGACCTTGAGGACTGTTTTCAGGATGATATACAGGGAGGGGGTCTAAATGAGGCCTGCTGGCAGTGGATCAATAAGCAGCCTCTTCTCTTCCTCCCCTGTCAGCTGCTGACTGCTGAGCTGTGGTCACTCTGCCTGTTGGGCTGCCTAGTGAGGCCACCATAATGAGCAGCTCCTCTCCTGCTCCAAATTACCCCGCTGAGGCAAGCTGGGGGGAGGAGGAGGAGGAGGAGGAGGAAAAGGCCCCAGGCAGAGTTATGCTTGTGGAGCCACTCGATCACACCACATTATCATCTCAAAGCAGTGAACTGCCCACTGTGGATATGCTGCCGCTCAGCAATTAAAGCCATCCTGCCATGTCGGAGCACAAGCTGCCTCTTCCTGTTCTCCTTGTCTCTTTTGTCCCTGACAGGTAGTCCAACCAGAGGCGTGTTCTCTAAATGCACTGCAAACATAAATCTAATGACGACAAGATTATTCATACCAACGACTTCGGAGCCAACACTACTCGGATGGTTACAATATTAATTAAACGATGAATCTATTTTGATCAGACAATAGTGCGTCTCAGATATATATGGATTTTTTCTCCTAATGGCACAGTTTCAAGAGATTTGCCCTTGAAAAAACTAATTTGGAAAAGAAATATTGTCAGCAATTTAAGTGTCAACATGACCTAGCATTTGCAATTTGCAGCATCACAGGATTACAACATTTGTGCAGGAGGACTATTTGTTTAAATATAAGATAAGTAATGTCATGTAATGTTAAATCACAATCTGAGTGTGCATTCAAACACAAGCCAACAAATTACACAAATGTAGCACAATTTCTTTTGCCACACAAATTCTCTCACACAAACACATTTTCCAGTACAAAGCACATTACCTTTGAAGTACTTTTGACAGTGGACAGTTTTTCCTTGTTTGAAATCCCCTGATGCACCTTAGATATGGATGATATTGACAGGACGACTATAGATCTGTAACTAAGATCTTTTTGATTCTGTGGATGTCGTCACTGCCATGGCCTGTCAGCTAACAGACCTGATAACACCTCCTCTGAGGCTGGAATAATCTGGGACAGAGCAGCTAAATCACACACTACATTATGACGTCTGATCTGATCCTAAATAACACTTTAAAAAGGACTTGATTTACATGATTAAATGGTAGACTGAACCAAGATCCATCCACTAGCTTATTTCCACCCATATCTTGTATTAAAGTCAGACACGTTGACTTCCAGAAGTTTGTTCTCATACGGTTTAATTTCAGCAGCTTTCAGACATCACTATTTTGGACTATCAAACAGCAACGTGTGCATAAAAAGGTTGTAAAGGACGTTCAAAAGGTAAAGTCATAAATCTGAGCGTAAAAGAAAGAAAAAAAACTCTGAAAAGCATTTGCTACATACTTGAAGCTCCTCTCAAGAGGTGCTTTTTCCACATCTTATCCCAAGTTACAGAGAAAAAAGGTCAAGATTAACTCCTCCTTGACACTGAGTTTTGTGGTTAATTTAAAGACTTGTCATAGGAGACCTTTTGCATAGTGAGAGAGGAAACTTTCCATATTTATGATGTCTACTTTTTGAAGGGATTTGGAGGGATAAGTGAGAGTCGTCTCTGGGATGTAGAAGCTTTGCTGACCTCAGTGAGTCTGTTGAAGCACAGTAACAGAGGTGACTTGTTTTAGGTTACAAGTGTCGAGTCTGCAAGCGTATTCCGTTTGTTACAGTCATGTTGGCACTTTCCATGAAGGTATCAGTTCTAACAACACTTGTACCTTCAAGCACTGCAGAGGTCGACTTAATGTCAGACGGATTCACAATTAAAAATGATCATTTGTCAGCTGGCTGCTGAATCATGTTGGAGTGTGTAGCTACAGACTGGTGACCTGCTGAAAATCTCTCCACACAGGATGGTGTGACAGACCTCCATGATACGATCTCTTAGAACAGTTGGATGGCTTCCGGAAATTAACTATATTGAAATAGTCTATAAAGCCCCCAGATTCTTTTCATTTTAACAAGCTGCACCTTCTTCAAACATGACTTCCAATGGCCGACCATCAAAATAAGCTGTCTTCATGTGCTGCTTTCATCAGTTCATAGTGGCAACACCTTTAAATGGATTCATTTTGCACAGACACTTGTTCCTAGTTGGTTTTACTGAAATCTAATATTCTGCTTGTGTTCTGGTCTACGATGATAACAATGGAAGGAGGGTTTTTCCATGCAGCTGAAGGTTTTTTCTTTCTTAAACCCTCTCTCCTTTCCCTGCATCCCAGAGGAGGCAAAACATCCTCAGCCCTCAGGCAATGTTGCAACTCTCCTGACCTGCTCCATGAGTGTTATCTCCTGTTACACAGCTCGGCTGTCCGCTGTCTGTCAATACCCAAACACTCGGTGTATTTTTCTTTCCCAGATCAGACGGAAGCGTTGTGTTGTGTGCTCGCTCCACTCCTCCTCATTTCTGCATGTGTTTCTGCCTCATCTTTTCCTACAGTCTGAAGTCCTGGAACCCACAGGATTTATCGACTGTTCAGACCTCGAGGGGCTGGAAGAGATGCAGAAGCAACTTCCTGATAACATTTAAAGTTCTTGGCTGCAGAAGCAGAAATGTGTCTGGATGGGACTGCAGGTTTATCCAAAAATATATAATTAGTGGAGAGTATCTTAAATAAACAGACCTTTTTCTCTCAGTTTGGGAGACTGATTTGAAATACGTCCTTACCTGTTTTTGGGAAGAGAGATGGGGGCTGGGGGGTGGAGGGTTTACAATATTCCCACTAAACATCACCAGTCATGCCATATCATACGCCCACTCTCTAACTCATCTGGATGCCTGGCTACACCCTGCAAGCAGGAGGAGATGCTGGGGGAGCGAGACGTGGTAAATATTTAATAAGCGTTATGATCTTGCCCCTGAGTTCGTTTTCACATGCAACTGCCTGAGGAGAAATAATTGAAGTGTGAGGGGAAGGTTTGGGCGCTGAGGTCTCAGATCCTCTATCCAGCTCTGCTTGCTGCACAGTGGAGGGGACGGCTTTGCCCTCTGCCATTACACACATCTGATAAGGAAGAGGGGCAGCTTCTGTGGCCAGAGGTCACATCCTTACTGGGTGTTGTTGCTGACTATTAGTCAAGTAACATGCAAACTAAAAGCATTAACAGTATTGACACAACTGCTGCTTAAATGTATTACAGTTCTTACTGCTTTAAACTGCTTCTGAAGCAGCTTCAACAGCAATTTTCATACTGAATATTGTTTTTACAACGCCAACAAAAATCAATGTAAACTGCTTGAAAAATTTTCCTCATTTTTGTAATCGTGTCCTGATCCATAGATGATGATCCATATTGTCAGGTCATGATCCACTGCATATGTATCTACAGGAACTATCTTTAGCCCTTGGTTCCTCCAGAAGAAACACAGTGAGGAAAAGATCCTGTGTTGACTATAAATACTACCTTAGTCGTCATCAGCTCCTCTCTGCTTGTCATACTGCTGCAGAAAACAAACCTGCCAACTTCATTGAAAGGACACAAACCGTGCGTTTATCATCCTTCACAAGGCCAAGGACTCACAGTGACATCACCAATCAACACCCCACCACCAACACCAGTCAGTCACACTCTGCCACTTTGACACTGGATCACTGATCCAATTGCAGTCCTGTGTACATACATCCCCCCCCCCCCCCCCATCCCATGTTTATTGTTTGCTCCGTGTTCTTTATTTGCTCAATCCTGCCACAATAAATTCCATGTTTGTGCAACTTACATGGCAAATAAAAATAATTCTGATTCTGAGAATACTGCGTCCATCCACAAAAGCATGAATCAGGGACTGACCCTGTCTGCACAGAACTCCCATCAACTCATATTGATTGAGCGATGAATGAAGTTGGATCAATGAAAGGAGATCTCTGCAAGGTCCCTCAGGTTAATAAATGTGTTCCAGTGGTAGGTGGAGGGTTCAGCTCTATAGCCTCACTTCCTCTCTCCAGTATCTCCAGTCTTGTTGTTTGCATATGAGCTGTGTAGGAGGCTTGGGGGGGGGAGAGCAGGGCCACTATCTCTGGGATGGTAACAATGTCAGTGTGGGCGCTCTAAAACACACTGAGAAAGATTCCTTCCATTCTTCAGACACCCTACAGTTCTTGGGGCAGTA
The DNA here is from genome assembly GCA_030340685.1 of Protosalanx chinensis. Lineage (NCBI taxonomy): Eukaryota > Metazoa > Chordata > Actinopteri > Osmeriformes > Salangidae > Protosalanx > Protosalanx chinensis. Next base: position 596,835 of record CM059324.1, read on the forward strand.
TTCTCTGTCAGCGCTGCTCTTTGAAAAGATGAAACTTCTCATCAATAGTGTTGGATTCTAAACAAACCATTCTAATGAATGCTTCTGCACCACAATGTAGCATAACACCAAGTCCATGTTGATGCAATAACCTAAAGCATAAGAAATACGCTTAGTCCTTATTAATCATCCCTACTTATTATCCCTTATTAGATAAGAAGACTAATTGTGCCCCCAAAAATTGTAATAATATGTAATGTTATCACACCATAAGGTGTAGGATGATTTTCATGGAAACCTCATACCTGGACGGATTGTTCTAAGTCTCTGGATCTCACATGCTTGGCTGTGTGCTTGTGCCTTCCAAGACTAATTCTCTGTGTTGGCTCTTCTCTCCGTGTAATTAGTAATTAACATTTTCTTCTGGCCAGACACTTTATTTATGAACAAATGCGTGCCAAATCCCAGGCTCATAAACCGGCCAAACACTCCTGGGAAATGAGGGGGGGGGGGGGGGGGGGGAGTATTTCTGGCACAACACAGGTAAAAAGGTGAAATAATAATGAAATATATGTACAAACTCTGACAATGTTCAGTTTTCTTATCCAACACATGGATGTTATCTCTTTCTCTTTCTTGAAGGTGGCCTATGGGTGTGAAGGTTAAAAGCAGAGCCATATAGCATATATTTGTAATAAAATGACAGACACGCATAACATTTCTTATCACATCACAGCTCGCTTGCTTCCAGTTAAGTATTTTGCCGCCCAGAAAAGTCAGTTTGTATTCTGGTAGTCCTGCAATGCTCAACGCAAGCGATGAACAGGAAGACTAGAGGTTTTAAATTCTGCAGAGCGTTCAAATCAGATATGTTCCATGACAACCCAGTCCCAGCTTTCTCCTTTCCAGATGGGATTTGGAAGGGAAACATTAAGCTGTTACGTAACTGTCAAAGCATTAGCCCAAAGCGCTGAGAGTGCTATTGTTCCCCTTCGAGTGTGGAGACCAGAGTTTTGCATGTTTTAACATTAATGAGAGTGGTGACAGGGAGACAGATCATCACATTCTGACACTTCAGGCAAAAAGATGATTTGTTCCATATTTTTACACTGGCAGCGAAACCATTCCTTTACCGCCATGGATTCCACCTTTCAGACCTATATAGAGAAACCTATGACATCTCAATTAAAGACATTCAACGAGCAAAAGGCAGCATTAGTCAAGAGAAAAACAATAAAAGAATATCTGTGCAACAGGACACAGGAAGCCACTGGAAACTTCAAGGGAAAAACAACCGAACCTTTCTTATTTAGTGTGAACTAGGTGGTGTAGATTCAACTGTTGAAGGATCCGTCACATTCATCCTTATAAGGATCTCTAGTCTGTTTGGCCTCCCTCCATTAATGCACACAGTGTCTGTATGAGTGCTTTGGCTTGGCCACAACACTGGCACAATCACCCCTGCCCCATGAATACTTTATAAGGGTCATAAAACATGCATTTATAGTGGCAGAGGTGCAGCACACAGCTCCCTCCCATAATCCCAGTGTCTGAACTCTTGGAATTATCTGTGTAATTTGCGCCTGATTAAAATTGGAACTTTTAACACCTAATGTGCAGCAATATATATATATATATATTACTGCATTTTCAGGATTTTGAGTTTCAGAATCAAATAGCAATACTATGTATTCATTGGTGATCACATTTTCGGGATTAATTCAAACAATTCGTGTCTGAGTCTCAAGGTGGAGTATTCTGAGTACCCTGATTATGCAGTTAGTAAGCAGGATGAGTAACATAGCACACTACCCTTTTAGCACAAACTTGAAATGAATCACTATCTGTGAAACTCCTTAATGAGGATTGGACAATGCAGTAATCCCTTAATTTTTCTTCTCCCAGACATTACATTAATGGATAATGTGCTCAATCTGAAATGAAATGGATTATTTCCCTACGCCTATTAAATTGCATGCGTCGAAAGCATTCAATGGGGTAGTTAAGCAGAACATTAAACATGAAAGCTGCCCATTAATGAAGCTGGAAAAGAAGTGAAGGGAAGATGGTGGCTTTAGAAAAGCATGTGAGATGATGCTCTACCTCATCAGCATGTGAGATGCTGCTCTACCTCATCAGCATGTGAGATGATGCTCTACCTCATCAGCATGTGAGATGCTGCTCTACCTCATCAGCATGTGAGATGCTGCTCTACCTCATCAGCATGTGAGATGCTGCTCTACCTCATCAGCATGTGAGATGATGCTCTACCTCATCAGCATGTGAGATGCTGCTCTACCTCATCAGCATGTGAGATGCTGCTCTACCTCATCAGCATGTGAGATGCTGCTCTACCTCATCAGCATGTGAGATGATGCTCTACCTCATCAGCATGTGAGATGCTGCTCTACCTCATCAGCATGTGAGATGATGCTCTACCTCATCAGCATGTGAGATGATGCTCTACCTCATCAGCTGGTTGCAACAACATGATCAATTCTATTTTCACTGCATCATAGAAAAAACATCAATCATAGCAAAGTTGGTCGAAATGACTCTTTTTTCCCCTGTATGAAAAGGAGATGTGAGGGAGTAATGGTTTCTGCAGTGAGCTGAAAAACAACCAGTAAAGGCTTATTAAAGTACCTACAGTAGTTGCCATGACTGCAAGCATGACATCATGATGGCTATTGGAAGGAAATCCTGTATTTGACACAGACTGATCAGTAATATCAAGCAGCATCTGGTCCAACAACCTAAACTTCACTGTCCATCATTAAGACTGAGAGTGTCACCAGTAGAGTTCCATGCCGTGTTCTGCTGTGCTTTAAGTATCTTCATCTGAAGTCCCCACATGACAGTGAATAGAAACAAAGCAGCTTTCTAAACTTCCTTAAAGCTGACCTCAGATCAGGATGACCTCAGATCAGGATGACCTCAGATCAGGCTGACCTCAGATCAGGATGACCTCAGATCAGGATGACCTTAGAATCAGGATGACCTCAGATCAGGATGACCTCAGATCAGGCTGACCTCAGATCAGGATGACCTCAGATCAGGATGACCTTAGAATCAGGATGACCTCAGATCAGGATGACCTCAGATCAGGATGACCTCAGATCAGGATGACCTCAGATCAGGATGACCTCAGATCAGGATGACCTCAGATCAGGATGACCTCAGATCAGGATGACCTCAGATCAGGATGACCTCAGATCAGGCTGACCTCAGATCAGGCTGACCTCAGATCAGGATGACCTCAGATCAGGCTGACCTCAGATCAGGCTGACCTCAGATCAGGATGACCTCAGATCAGGCTGACCTCAGATCAGGCTGACCTCAGATCAGGATGACCTCAGATCAGGCTGACCTCAGATCAGGATGACCTCAGATCAGGCTGACCTCAGATCAGGATGACCTCAGATCAGGCTGACCTCAGATCAGGATGACCTCAGATCAGGATGACCTCAGATCAGGATGACCTCAGATCAGGATGACCTCAGATCAGGATGACCTCAGATCAGGATGACCTCAGATCAGGCTGACCTCAGATCAGGATGACCTCAGATCAGGCTGACCTCAGATCAGGATGACCTCAGATCAGGCTGACCTCAGATCAGGATGACCTCAGATCAGGCTGACCTCAGATCAGGATGACCTCAGATCAGGCTGACCTCAGATCAGGATGACCTCAGATCAGGCTGACCTCAGATCAGGATGACCTCAGATCAGGATGACCTCAGATCAGGATGACCTCAGATCAGGCTGACCTCAGATCAGGATGGCCTCAGATCAGGCTGACCTCAGATCAGGCTGACCTCAGATCAGGATGACCTCAGATCAGGATGACCTCAGATCAGGATGACCTCAGATCAGGCTGACCTCAGATCAGGATGACCTTAGAATCAGGATGACCTCAGATCAGGATGACCTCAGATCAGGATGACCTCAGATCAGGCTGACCTCAGATCAGGCTGACCTCAGATCAGGATGACCTCAGATCAGGATTACCTCAGATCAGGCTGACCTCAGATCAGGATGACCTCAGATCAGGATTACCTCACATCAGGCTATTATCTAGACTGAGATCAGCAGAGGTGCTAATAAAAACATTTGATGACCTTATTCAGTATGATGGATAGTCTAATGATGCATCACAAGATATCTGTAAACCCTGACAAGAGGTCCAATAACTATAAGAGTAAATACTCATGCATTGCTACTTTAAACTAATAAGCGAAAGGCTCCCATTTTCCCAACACATGTACTATGTTCTGTTCATTGTAACAGTTGGGGAGTGTCGTAGAGAGATTAATAAGATACTTTAATTTAAATGAAAATGCTTATTACCGCTGAGGCTTCCTGGGATAGCCAGCATCCTCATCTTTCATGAGAGGACCCCTGCTAGACTGCTGCTCTCCACACAGTCACACACAGCGCTGCAAACCTGGCAACTCAAAGTCACGACAGGTTCCATGCCAGAATTAGCAATTATCCACATCATGAAAAATGATAGCTAGAAATAATAACTGCTTCGAATGAACAAAATAATTCCCTTTACTGTTGTGATCTGAGGTGATTAATTTCGAGTATAAAACTTGTGACAGACATTTTGAATGCAAAACTCCCACATGAACTACATGGATTGAAAAAGCTTTGCTCTGCTTTCTGCTCCCAAGGAAATACTGAGTCTTATAGACAAAACTGCATCAAATGAATGGGAAAATAAACATTGTGCTGATCTACATAATTATGGAACATTATTATGCAACAACAAGGAATTGTATCTAAAGGTGATTGCATTTGTATCTCCAAAACAAAAACAATAAACAACAAAAAACTACTTTTATAGTAATTGATGGACTTTAAAGACAGAAGTAAGAATGCAGTATGTACCCACTGTGTCTAAAGAAGCCACACATGTCCTCTTACTGATGCAGGATGAAGTGCGGTAATTCAAGTCAAGCTCATTTTCTCTATGGCAGCACCACCATATAACACACACACTCACTCACCCACACACGTGTGCACACACTCACTCACCCACACACGTGTGCACACACTCACTCACCCACACACGTGTGCACACACTCACTCACCCACACACGTGTGCACACACTCACCCACCCACACACGTGTGCACACACTCACACACCCACACACGTGTGCACACACACACTCACCCACACACGTGTGCACACACTCACCCACCCACACACGTGTGCACACACACACTCACCCACACACGTGTGCACACACTCACCCACCCACACACGTGTGCACACACTCACCCACCCACACACGTGTGCACACACTCACTCACCCACACACGTGTGCACACACTCACTCACCCACACACGTGTGCACACACTCACCCACACACGTGTGCACACACACACTCACCCACACACGTGTGCACACACTCACCCACCCACACACGTGTGCACACACTCACCCACACACGTGTGCACACACTCACTCACCCACACACGTGTGCACACACTCACTCACCCACACACGTGTGCACACACTCACTCACCCACACACATGTGCACACACTCACTCACCCACACATGTGTGCACACACTCACCCACACACGTGTGCACACACTCACCCACACACGTGTGCACACACTCACCCACACACGTGTGCACACACTCACTCACCTACACTTGTGTCTTCTCATTGAAAAGGTACTTGAATATGAAATGGCCTTCACTGCACAGCTGACCTGTTGTTGCTGAGTCCACTGGACTCTCTAATGGGTTTTTTCTTATCAAGGTTTTTAAACTTAAACTACCTTGTAATGTAACAATAGATCCCGATCCATCAGTAAAACAGACTTCTTCAGTGGTCATGTTTCACAGCACCATTAAAGATCATCGTTTTTGTGGTTTTGTTTCCATCTCCTTCTGTTCATCATGTGAAGTTGCCACACAAATTTGTTCTGGACTAGATTAAATGAAAACACTCACCCTACCCTTTCATTCACCCCCCCTCCCCCCTCTCTCTCACCCTCAATTGCTTTCTGCCACCCCCCCTCTCCAGTCTCTCCTCTCAGTTTTAACATAACATTTTAAGTTGAAACATTTATCATGCCTAATCAGATTCATGCTTTGGGGTATAGGTGGCTGAGTCTCACACACAGCACAGTTTGCTATGTTTCTCAGAGGGCACTCTTGCAAAGGATGACAAATGAAGTATGTCGTTTGTGTGCAACTGTGTACATTCATAGTTACAAGTTTGTGCTGTCAGTGTCAATTATTTGTCAGCAGAAGCCAAATATTATCACACGGGCCTACTGAAGTTAACCACGACATGAAAGCTCGATACACATTCAATAACAAAGAGAAACACGCACTCACCCATTAGAAGTTCCTCTCCTCTCAGGGCCTTTCATACAGCCACGTCACTGCTCCTGTCCCCATCTCTGTCCAGGGTGTCCTCTCTTCTCTTTAGACTCAGTCCCCTCTGTACACCCCCATGCATCAACCTTCAGTGGGACTTTCTCAATGTGAGTTTGAATGAGCGCTGTGCGCCATCAGCAGTGACAGCATGGTGAGGGGGGCCCCAGGTTAACAAACATCACTGAATGCTGCTGTCATCGAGCTGTCTGCGCATCATCCCAGTTTTCATATTTAAACCAGGCTCTGAACTCCAGGTGGATCCTTTCCTGCTCTGGCGGCTCTGGACGCACTGTGTGTCCGGGAGAGAGCCGCTTTCTGCAGGGTGGGTGTTGGAACAGTTCGTTAGTTTCCCGCATGTGAAAGCTGGCTGATAATGATGTCAAGCCTGGCGCTGAAGTCATGCATTTAGAAATAGATGTCGAAGTCACTGAGCGTTTCATTTTGGAAAAGTTAGTCGAAGCGGCGTTTCACAATTCTTTGGCATGACGTTACGATCGCCATCTTGACGCAGCTGTGCGCCTGAACCCGTCAATCGTCTGAACCCGTCAATCATCTGACCTCAGGGCCCTGAGTGTATATATATCCTATATGTATATATGTGAATACATGTCTTAACCCTTGAGAAAAATGATGACCACATGTTTCAGAGCATCTATATTTGTATCTTTTAAGAAGAAAAGCTTCCAAATGATATAAGTTCTGACTAGTGTCAGGGTCATGTGCTGTGGCCTCTGCTGTGATAGGTCCTCCAGCACTCCCACGTTTGAATGGAGATAGCTGATACTGTATGTATGTCTAAACAAGATGATTCCATCTGGATGACAGAATCAAATGTTGGATCATTTCTGTCCTCTGTAGTCCACTTCACTGAGAGGCCTGCCAGCTTCTCCTGTGTCACTGCTGACTCCTCCTCAGGTGAGAGCGGGTGAAGCAGGGAGACTCCACATGATCATGTGATGCGCTGAGTTATCTGAAAGTCTAAGGTGATCTCAGAAGAACCATGTAAAGCTGGTGAGAGTTGAAGCAGCTCTGATTCCATTGGCTGGTCCACCTCTCATGATCGAAAGGAAATTATTTAAGAAAAGTCAGACATTGTTTTGTGGTTCTAACTGGTTTGATGAGCAGTGTAAATTCAATTGACTTGATTGTACAATTTTAGATAATTCACTGAGCAAAAAAACACACACATATATATATATATATATATATATTGATCCAGAAACTATATAAAACTGTACGTTTTGTTCATATACTTTTAAAGTACATGTCCAGGGAAGAAATATCTACACCTTAAGTGATTCTAAGAGAGTACTTTTGGTATCAGCCATCTCTAATTGATCCTGAGCCCACTGTAGTGAAGATGGGATGGACCCTCTGGTGACCCTGTCCTTAGCTCTGTTTCAGCCCCTCGGGTCCCCTGGCCCACATACTTCCACGACAGCCAAGAACGAATGGATTTCTGCCATCACGTTCGGTCCAGACGATCTTTAAGAATTCAGGAGAGGGGGAAGGGGGGGAGGGGGATGGAATTATATGGTGATAAATTGCAGCCATCTTCTCTAGTTACTGTTGTTGTTTCAAAAGTGTTTACTTTTTTTGTCTAGTTAACTCTACATAGAAAACAGGTAAAACTTTACGACGTGATCGATTCTGATCTCGGGCTGCCATGAGTATCGATCTGTATAGCAATTTACGACAAAGAGCCCACCATCTTGGACTGTGTCGAACACTTTCATATTTGTGTTTGCTGGATGGACAAAAAGAAAAGCTCTTTATGTCCTGATGAGACGTGGTGACTGTGTGTGTGTGCTGTGTGTGTGTACTGTGTGTGTGTGCTGTGTGTGTGTGCTGTGTGTGTGTGTGGGAATGTTTCGTGTTCATGTTGTTTCTCTCATGTTCGATCCCAGATCCTCTTTCTCAGCCCCTGGGCTTCACATTCATCACATATTGATGAACTTACATTTGCATGTTCAGTATTGAACTTGCTGGAAAGTAATGTCATGTTGCCCAGGACAACATGTTAGTGAAATCCTCCTGCCCCTTTATTGTTACTGCTGGTGTTTCTTTCCTTTTTTCTTTTCTTTTTAACCCCAAAATGCCATTGTTGCAGTTTTACCTACCTATAGAATAAGCTGTGAGGGAGATGCTGGTAATCCTGTTAGCTCTGAACATGTGACCTTAACCTCATTTCCTGTCCTTGTAGACTAGGAGCAGGGAACATTATTCAAAGTTATTAAATATATAAAACAATCTAGAGCACATTCAAAGTTATAAACCTTCCTTGCTGAATTTCTCTTATGTCAAACCAGTGATTTTTCCCTTTGAACAAAGCCAAGAAATACATAACCAGGTCCAAGTCATTCAAAATATTAATTTGCATTGTTATATTTCTGCATTCCACATGTGTGTTGTGGTTCAAAGGAGGGTGAAGGTTGATTACATCGTCCTCCTGAGACCCAACAACTCACTCAGGTCGCCCGTCAGCATTATGACAAATGGGAAACTGTGTCCCCAGAGGAAACCCACGATACCAGGTCATGTTTCCAGCCACATGTTGGCTCGGAAGGAAACGCAGGATTCTCAGAAGTTCACTCTGTAAACTTGTGTCTCTGTGTTTCTTACAACATTGTGTCTCGGTTACAAGATGAAGAGATTATATTGGAGAAGAGGGAACGAGGCTCACGTCGATGAGTAATGACTTCTACACACGAGACACAGAGACAAAGAGGACAAAGACAGAGATAAGAAGTAGAAACAGATGACCTCAGGGAAAGAGAGTAAAGGAGATGTGGGCGACAGAGAGGAAGAAATGAAGATACGTGTGGAAAACGAGACTTCATTCACACTGGTTGAAGGAGATGGAGAGAAATCTATCAGAAAGCAAGACATGTACCAAGCTCACTATTGACTCTGAATACCTGTCCTGCTGCTGTGATTAGACACAGAGACATGATGTTACCAGTTCCCTCAGAGTTTCACACCAGGGGCCTGGAGCACAGCTGAGAAGCGGGAGGGGGAATCACTCAGATAAGCATTGGTCTATAGATTCCAGTTCCCAGGAAGAGCCACGGAGCCACAGAGCCGAGGCTGATGGCGAGTTGAGGGCATTTAGCTGGAAACAATCTCACTGGAGATCTGCGAAGCGTAGGCTGCCAATAAATGAGAGCCGATATGGTGCTAATCCTGCCTGGAGCCAGCCCTCGCTGTTTAACCATCCCCACTTGCATCACCCTCTTATCCAGGTATCAGCATTTAATGAGTTTTGTATTGATGAGCACAACCTACATCTACCGCCATTGACTCACACAGTACTGTAAGTCAAGCCTTCTAACGGCATTGCAGTTTGCAATATGAGCTATTATTGATGTGGATGTTATCTGCTTGACTTCACAGTTCAGTTTGGATCTCGTTCTGAAAGATTTGATGATTTGATGACCCTCGTCTAAAATCAGGCTGGCTTGTTCAATTTATAATCCCTTTTTAAATGTTAGGTGTGTGTTCATCTTCTTCCTGTAACCTCACACACCTGTGTGGAGCTGCTTGTACCGGAGCCAGCTCAGTATGCAAACTCCCAGATGTTGAGGAAACACGACTTCAACCTGTCCTTGAAACTCTCCCTTCAAAACAAGTATGTCAGAGAGATACAGTAAGTGATGAAGAGGATTGAACAGCGCTGGAGGGAATTCCAAATCCACAAAACATAAATTATGCAAACGTCAACATTTCTTGTGGTCATCTTTAAATCGATTCCTCTAAAACATGAATTACTTATGGGTTCACCCAGATCAAGGCCACTACTGTGCTAATTACATAATAATCAATATCCATGTTTCACAATGGTGTACGCAATGTACTCACAGCTCCCATTTCAGGGTCAATCTGTGGGATTAGCAGGATATCTTGGACACGGGACTGTCCAGTACATCACATGATTACGTGTTTTCCTTTTTCAAACACAAATAAACTAGAAAGTAACTACTAGGGTTTTACTAAATCGAAATTACTGTGTTAGAATTGACATTATATTTTAATCAGTTATTCAACTGAACAATCTAAAACTAATACCAGAGAAAATCTATCTATCTCTGAATCCAAAGAAGTGGAAGGGTGATATGGGATTAGCTTTAGTAAATGTGTTCTTTTCAGATCTTTAAAGCATTACATTTCCAGTACACACACACTGACACAAACACAAATAACATAAACACACTCACTCACTCACTCACTCCACAGGGGGTGAATCTTTGAGTGTTCAGATTCATCTCTGAACCTTTTAAATCCTGAATCCATTCTGAAGGTCTGACCTGAATGTTGCTCTTTGTCTTTCTCACCCGTGTTCCGTGTCATTTGTCAGACAAAATACAACCACCTTCTCCTTTGAACTGGTCACATGATGCAGTCTAACAGTGATGATTTCTGTGTTTTCTGAAGTTGATCTGGAGTCTCTGGTGTTCATCCCTCATCAGATACATAACAGATACACTGTGTTATTAAAAGGTCTCTTCTGCTCATGTTGACACTAAATCAGTTATAATGACATTGTCTCCACCCAACAACGTAATTCAACATGTATACATGATGAATAAAATATGACAGATTTATGTATGGGAGTTTTGGTTATCATTGAAAGGATCTGGCCCAGGTGACACCAGATGATGTGTATGTCTTACACAGCCTAGCTGGTTTATGATGCTGCCTTTTCACCATTGTGCAGATTAACATTTGAAAAGGGCACATGTTGTAGAGGAAGGAAGGAAAAACAAGTGCAAAGGAGCCAGGGGACTAGTACAGGAGGAGGAAGTGTGACACTTGAGGAGAGAGGGAGGGTAGAGAGGAGCATGGCCCTCTCTGGACAGCAAGGCTCCACACTTTGTATGTGGAATATGTAAGAACAAAGACATGCAGAAGGGAGAGAAGGGATGCTCTTTGAAGTCAGGATTGCCGTGTGTTTCGTGGCCAAAAGATTCAGTTTCCTTCCAACCAACTTCCTCTCGCTTCACTCGACATTTTAGGACTTGTTAGTGGACATAGCAGCCAGGTAACATGTCCATTTGACCCTGTGAGTCCAGAATGGCGTCTCTAGCTGTGGAATAGATGTGCTTCTATTGACATGCACAGACTCGACCATACGGTTCAGAGTCAGGGGTTTAAAAATGCTGAGTGGTTGCTCTCTCGATTGGTTGTGTGGCTTAAGAAATTAATATATACCCTGAGTCAATCAATCATTAGGGGTTGTGTGTGTTTATTAATGCGTTTTTGTGGGTGTGTAGTCATCTTTGTGTGTGTGTGTGTGTGTGTGTGTGTGCATGTATATAAATATGTCTATGTTCTATTTAGTCAACACTGCAGAAAACACACATGATGACATAACCATGCTCTATACTTCCACCAATACATCCCTGATTTTCCACTGCCCAAATTCTCTTTTCCAAAATGTCACCATATGCCATTCAAAATGTCACCATTGACTATGAAATCATTCTCACTAACTGCTCTTAAACCTTCTTCGACACGTTCAAAGCCTCATATTACTCACACAAACATACACTAATCACTGTACTAATATAACTCATTGTAACTTAGAGAGCAGTTTAGATGCATTGTAGAATGAAAATCATTAGGATTCAGGTCTGGTGCTTCTCAGTCCAATAGAGTGGACAGTCTGGTGCTTCTCAGTCCAATAGAGTGGCCAGCCTCCATCTAAATCCTTCATTTGGCAGCTGCACTAATAAGTGACAGCCAGCGGACCACAGCACTGCCCAAATTAAATGTATTTTGGGCAGCTTGCAGTCTCTTATTTCTACGCACTGCTAAGTAAATATTATCACAATTAGAGCCTTTTGAAAATGATTTAATGGAGGCTGTGACCACGTTTTTACACCTTAAATCAAGTGACAAGCATTTCAAATGTTCTTGCTTCAATAGAGACTTGCTTAAGTTCTCAAACAATATAACATGTCACTATGCAATGTTTTTCTCCATCAAATCAGTAAGTATTATAATGTACGCCCTTGCTCTATGAAGCTCTTTGTAGCTGTGTGTGTGTGTGTGTGTTTGTGCGTATGTGTGCGTGTGTGTTTGTGTGTGTGTGTGTGTTTGTGTGTGTGTTTGTGTGTGTTTGTTTGTGTGTGTGTGTGTGTGCATCATGATGAACAATCAGATCTATATTTTTAATAAAGCACATGGATGGTGTGTTAAGCAGCACTGACACCACGTGTCAGGAAGCTGTACTGCATGCAGATGGACCGGCTCAGCTGATTGGACAGTTAAAAAGTCACATGACCAGGAAAAATCGCTGTCAGAACTCGTGAAAACAGCTCGAGCTTCACAAAGTCCATGCCTACTTAGTTAAAATGCTCCGCTTATGCCTTTTAAGTTTATGCAGTAGTTTGATTTTTGATGTATGTACTTCTGAAAGCTATGTGTTGGACGATAAAATAGGATTAGGAAGAGTTTTTGACGGTATTGGAGGGTTGAGCGGCGGAGGGGTGAGTTTGAGCTGATGTTACTGAGTTTAGGACTTTTGTTTGTATCATCATGTGTCCATCATGTGTCCATCATGTGTCCATCATGTGTCCATCATGTGTCCATCATGTGTCCATCATGTGTCCATCATGTGTCCATCATGTGTCCATCATGTGTTCATCATGTGTTCATCTAACTGTGTTTCATGTCTTATTTCTGCCAGGCCACATCTAGATTACTGGTAAACTACGCAGAGCCGTACCGCAGCCAGATACTGGACTACCTCTTCAAGGTGAGATGGAGAAGATCTTAAACTGAACTCACATCAAGCTTCCATGTTCTGACTGTTCTGATGACATGTTATGATGACATGTTCTGCATGTTATGATGACATTTTCTGCATGTTCTGACTGTTCTGATGACATGTTCATCTTCTGCAGCCAAACTTCGGTGCTTCTCTGCACATCCTGAAAGTGGAAATTGGTGGTGATGCTCAGACTACAGGTAGGAGTCAGTGAGACTGACCCAGTTCAAGGAAGTAACCACATGGTCAAAGTAAATGGAGTAGTGAAATCCACAGTATTCATAGTGCAGATAAGGCACAGTCACATATAAGGTACACATCTGTTGAATCATGTGATATCTGTGTGTCACACCTTCGTTCATGTGACTTTTTAGGAATGTCTTTCTCAAAGTGGGTTACTCATTAATTTTTTTAGCAGATGCTTTTATCCAAAGCGAGTTACATTTAAGTACAGGAACATTCTCCCTGAGGCAAGTAGGGTGAAGTGCCTTGCCCAAGGACACAACATCACATAGCCACAGCTGGGGTTCGAACTCACAACCATCCGATCATGAGGCCAACGCCTTAACCTGCTGAGCCATCTGACTACCTGACTAGTTATTTTCTTCTGTCCTACTTAACTGCTTCATGCTCCTTGTTTAAAGATGGAACCGAAGCTTCACACCAGCATTATGAAAACGATGAGAACTTTTTCCGTGGGTACGAGTGGTGGCTGATGAAGGAAGCCAGGAGAAGGAACCCAAACATCACGCTGATCGGTGTGGAACACCCGCACACACACACACACACACACACACACACACACACATACACACACATGCACACACACACATACACATACACACGTCACATACATACACACACATACACATACACACGTCACATACATACACACACATACACATACACACGTCACATACACACACACACACATGCACGCACGCACAAACACACACGCAGCCTCAGGCACAGTAAAGTAACCCTATCAACTTCAGGTTGTAAGCATTGGATCAGCCTGTGTACAGCCCTCCCTTGATGTGTGTCTCCGCGTGCAGGGTTACCATGGGCCTTCCCAGGGTGGGTTGGAAATGGGAAGAACTGGCCTTACGACTTCCCAGACATCACTGCTTCATACGTGGTGTCCTGGATCATCGGAGCCAAACAATATCATGACCTTGACATTGATTATGTTGGGGTATGATCTCTTAGCTGTCTGTAACCGTTATATATACACGGGACAAATAATTGTCATTAACATTATCATCACATTTAGATATTGTATTTATTTTGATGTTTGTGAATCTAAACTTTGTGCCCCTAGATTTGGAACGAGCGCAAGTTTGACAGCAAATACATCAAGGTGAGAAGAGCTAGTTGTTGGTGGTTTGACACAGCAGACAGACTTTCTGCAGTCTGACTCCAGTTGTTGATAGAGAATGAAGAATCAGCCACCAACATTCAGTTTGAAAACAGCATAGAAGCGTTCCCCAGTTCAGCTTCTGGTATCTGAGAGAGCCTGTGGTTTGTCATTAAGGTGCTTCGAGACATGTTGGATAGGGTCGGCCTAACCGATCTGGGCATCATCGCTGCTGATGGCGACTGGGGCATCTGTAAAGCCTTGGATGTTGACCCCTACCTCAACGATGCTGTTGAGGTGATAGGGTAAGTGGGCATATGATGGCACCATCTGAAGTGGCAGTTCAGAATCATCTGGTCTAAGACCAAGTCAAGTTCTTGCATGGAATTAGCTGTGGCCTGAAGTGTGCCCAGTGAGGGTGGAGCCCTCAGCAGGCTTCAGGAGCTGGACTGACCCAGGGGGGCTGAAGGGGAGCACATGCTCTGTCCCCCTACAAGAGAAGTCAAATCAATCACAAGTCCCATGTGTTGAGCATGGTGTTGAGCATGGTGTTCAGCATGGTTTCACCATGGTAGGGTTCAACCCTGCTAGTTTAGTCTAATTCACATGGGTGTGAATACTGAAGTCCAGTGAATCTCTGCATCATCACATGCTAACCAGGTTTAGCTTCCCTAGTTTGTTCACGCTTTCCTTTCTCTCGTCGTTCAAAACTCAACACGCATGTTGTTAGTTTAGTTTCCAGGCATGGATGATGCTTTCAGACCGCTCACTCTTCTTCCATCTGACTGACGGTGGCTGCTTCTTCACTTCTTTAGTCTTTTTTGTTGTTGTCTTTGAAAAGCGAGTTGTTGACTCATTTGACATGATTGGGTCTATTTTACTGATCGTAAACGAGCACACAGTAAAACTTCATGCATGTTTTTGCACGAGTCCGTGATTAAAGTAAATGAAGAACTTCTGAAACTGTTACAAACAAGCAAATGTCTCTGTCTTGGCTAACAGTTTCTATCCTTGTTTCCTATCATCTATCTCACCTCCCCCCCCACCCCTCATCTATCTCACCTCCTCCCCCCTCATCTATCTCACCTCCTCCCTCATCTATCTCACCTCCTCCCTCATCTATCTCACCTCCCCCTCCCTCATCTATCTCACCTCCCCCCCCTCATCTATCTCACCTCCCCCCCCACCCCTCATCTATCTCACCTCCTCCCCCCTCATCTATCTCACCTCCTCCCTCATCTATCTCACCTACTCCCTCATCTATCTCACCTCCCCCTCCCTCATCTATCTCACCTCCCCCTCCCTCATCTATCTCACCTCCCCCCCTCATCTATCTCACCTCCTCCCCCCTCATCTATCTCACCTCCCCCCCCACCCCTCATCTATCTCACCCCCCCCCCTCATCTATCTCACCTCCTCCCCCCTCATCTATCTCACCTCCCCCCCACCCCCTCATCTATCTCACCTCCTCCCCCCTCATCTATCTCACCTCCTCCCCCCTCACCTATCTCACATCCTCCCCCCTCATCTATCTCACATCCTCCCCCCTCATCTATCTCACCTCCTCCCCCCTCATCTATCTCACCTCCTCCTCCCTCATCTATCTCACCTCCTCCCTCATCTATCTCACCTCCCCCCCCCTCATCTATCTCACCTCCTCCCCCTCATCTATCTCACCTCCCCCCCCCTCATCTATCTCACCTCCCCCCCCCTCATCTATCTCACCTCCTCCCCCCTCATCTATCTCACCTCCTCCCCCCTCATCTATCTCACCTCCCCCCTCATCTATCTCACCTCCTCCTCCCTCATCTATCTCACCTCCTCCCCCTCATCTATCTCACCTCCCCCCCCTCATCTATCTCACCTCCCCCCCCCTCATCTATCTCACCTCCTCCCCCCTCATCTATCTCACCTCCTCCCCCCTCATCTATCTCACCTCCCCCCTCATCTATCTCACCTCCTCCTCCCTCATCTATCTCACCTCCTCCCCCCTCATCTATCTCACCTCCTCCCCCCTCATCTATCTCACCTCCTCCCCCCTCATCTATCTCACCTCCTCTCCCCTCATCTATCTCACCTCCTCCCCCCTCATCTACACCACATAGCTTCTTCGTTACACTCTGGATAACAGTGGTTTGGAGGCAGTCAGAATCATAGCCAGTGATGACCAGTGGCAGCCCATAACCTTGTCAGTGCAGCTCGATGAAGAGCTGAGGGAAGCAGTGGATGTTCTTGGGTAGGAGCATCACTGCATGTTTACCTCAGGTGTCTGTATATCTGGACACTTTGTCATGATAAATCCTGCCATTAGATCTGAGTGACAGCGAGTGTGTTTTTTGAATCTGTGGATCCTCATGTTGGGGAATGTCTGACAAAAGACCACTCAACATTCATGCATGTAGTCCTTTCAAACACTAACTCTATTTTGTACTATTCAGTTTTGTGGGTTGAATAAATGATTAACTATTGTGTGTGTGTGTGTGTGTGTGAACTTGCAGGGCCCACTACCCCGGCACCAACACTGTACTGGAGGCTCTGAAGACCCAGAAGAAGCTGTGGTCATCTGAGGATTACTCAACCTTCAACAATGAGGTGGGAGGAGGGTGCTGGGCTCGAATCCTCAACCAGAACTATGTGAACGGAAGGATGACAGCGTATGTACACACGCACGCACACACACACACACACACACACTGTCTGAAGGCCTGGTGATGACAGTGTATGTTCACCCTCCTGTAGCCCCACATTCCTCACTGAAAGATCCCACATTTGAGCAGATCCACAAACCCTAACCCTAACCCAAACTCTGTGTTGGTGGCTGACGTTTTATCAGTCTAATCCAAATGATGTGAAAATCAGGTACGATAGTATTCCCTGTTGTGTTTCTTTCCTCAGCACCATATCCTGGAACCTGGTAGCTAGTTACTACTCTGACCTGCCTTTTGGACGAGACGGCCTGATGACTGCAGAGGAGCCTTGGAGTGGGAACTATGTGGTGGAATCTCCTATCTGGATCTCTGGTACGTTTCAAAGGGACTAATAAGATGACCATCCAGTGTCAAGTCAACTGTCCACACAGTCAGCAGTCTTTCCACATGGGTACATGAGGACTTGTTTCCCAGCTGTAGTGAGAAGCGTCTGTGACATGAGCCTGTCTGCCTCCCAGCTCACACCACCCAGTTCACCCAGCCAGGCTGGAGCTACCTGCAGACTGTGGGCCACCTGGCACAGGGAGGGAGTTATGTAGCCCTGATCGACGGCAAAGGAAACCTTACTGTCATCATCGAAACCATGGTGAGGGGAGTCATGCATGGAATTTTTTATTAGATAACCAAAATGAATTCATACCATTCTAGCTTTTATCAAGGCCACACCATTGGATACCAGGGTGATGTAAAAGCATGTTGTACCTTGTGATTGGCATGTTTGTGAAAAGGTTAAATACCTTTTGATTGACATGGTATCTGATTGCTGCCACTTCTGTTTGTCAGAGTCATGATCATTCGGTGTGCATTAGACCCCCACTGCTGCCTTACAATGTCACTTCCCAGAATGCAACGTTCCAGCTAAATGGGTCTTTCGTGAGTGCTATTACGATCCTCTTAAGACATGTGATAATCACACACTGAGATCATGATGGACACACTGACTTATGTAAGCGTTGGCTGTGTTCTAGAACCACATCAAGGAGCTGCAAGTGTGGCAGTCCAGGTTTGACTTCAAGAAAAAGAACTCTGTTTTCTTCAAGAAGCTCAGTCCTCTAAAGGTAAAAAACCCACCGATTCTTTTCCTGAAGTACTTCTTTGGGTGTTTGGTTGTGCTGGATCTATATCCTGTGTTCTAGATCCTGTGTTCTAGATCTAGATCCTGTGTTCTAGATCCAGTTCCTCTGTTCTAGAGCTAGATCCTGTGTGCTAGATCCTGTGTTCTAGATCTAGATCCTGTGTTCTAGATCTAGATCCTGTGTTCTAGATCTAGATCCTGTGTTCTAGATCTAGATCCTGTGTTCTAGATCTAGATCCTGTGTTCTAGATCTAGATCCTGTGTTCTAGATCCAGTTCCTCTGTTCTAGATCTAGATCCTGTGTTCTAGATCTAGATCCTGTGTTCTAGATCTCTCTTTGGGGCAGACCGCATGATAATCATCCTTCCTGAGACATTTCAGCTGTTTTATTTTTAAAGTGTCTCTGGATCCTGACAGATCACTGACGGTTTGTTCACCTTGAACCTGGATGTTGATGAAGTTTACACTCTAACCACCTTAACCACTGGCCTCAAAGGGACCTACCCACCTCCACCTCCCTCTGCTCCCTTCCCTAAAGTTTACCAGGATGACTTCAACGTTCGTAAGTGTGCTGATCCAATATCTGTACAGCACATTGTGTGTGTGTGTGTGTGTGTGTGTGTGTATACTCCTGTTGTTTTAGTATATCAAACTTGTAAAGCAACCTGCAAGTTTATAACCCAAGGGGGCATTTTTTTTATATTATTTTATGTTTGTATGTATATATGTGTTTGTTTGAATATTCTTCTTATTTGTTATTGGAAGGTTTTCTCACTCATTGTCTCTTCCCTTTCTCATCCCATCGCTCTACTGTCAGCCATCACTCCCTTCTCTGAAGCGCCCCACTTTGCTGACCAGACAGGTGTGTTTGAGTACTACATGAACCTGACAGACCCTGGACCACACACCTTCACCCTGCGCCAGGTGGTCACCCAGAGGCCAGTCACCTGGGTGGCAGATGCTGACCAGACCATCAGCATCATCGGAGACTACCAATGGTGAGGAAGCAGGAAGCCCTACTACACAATGCCACATTGTCAGGATGCATTGAAACTAGGTGAAAGAAAAAATAAACAGTGATGTAACTGAGGTGCTGTTTGTCTTTTGGGAAGGGAGAACCTGACAGTCACCTGTGACGTCTTCATGGAAACAGTGAAGAGTGGAGGAGTTTATATAGCAGCCAGGGTGGACAAAGGAGGAGGAGAGGTTCGCAGTGCTAAGGGACTGTTCTTCTGGGTGTTTGCAGATGGCACATACAAAGTCACCAATGACCTTGGTAAATATGCTGTTATATCTAATATTTGAGGTGAACAGTAAAGCTACAATAGAGCTCGTTAGTCATGAGCTCGTTAGTCATGTGTTTCCAGCTGCTGTTGTTCACCCAAGTCTTGTGTTTTGTTTCCTAGTTGGTCAGACTGTGCTGACAGAGGGACTCTCTGGAACCAGAGCGTTTGGTTGGCACACACTGACTCTGACTGTCAAGGTTTGGCTCATTTTAACTACTATCTCTGAATGTGAAATGTGTACTTTGTCTTTACAGTTCTGAAGGTGTGCTACAGTACAGTACCCAAGTAGTTCCAACCTGCCTAAACCCCTAAATTAGTTTTATACCATATTATTATCCAGTATTGTGGGGGAATTCTTTTAATTCTATAAATCAGTGAATTCTATACAGTAGGCGTAGTGTGTTTATTAACAGTTCTGCACTTGTAGGGTGATTCTGCATCAGGAATGCTGAATGGATACACACTGTGGAAGGATGCTCTGCTACTGACACCCAAGCATGGCTGGGCTGCAATAGGGACACACACCTTCGAACTGGCACAGTTTGACAACTTTGCTGTGAAGGCAGAGTAATATCACTGGATTGCACACGGATGCACTATTAGCTTGTGAATAATTGTATTGACATGATGATGCCACTTTTAACACCACAAATGTGATTGTGTAAATAAAGATAATTTGCTTTGCGATATTTGTTTTCTTTCTTGGTCTAAATAATTGGTACACCAGTGTCATGTTGAAAGGGAAATACATTTGATTTATTGAAGATTTTTTTTGTGCCTTTTTATTCATGAGAACTTTCAATTCATGTAATTAGATGAACAATGACATTTCAAATGTAAAGGTTTAATACTGTGATTAAGAATGTAAAAAAAAAAAATATGAAATTAAAATGCAGTTGAGCTAAATTTGATACTTAAAGGACGTTATGTGTGTCTTTTTTT
The DNA here is from genome assembly GCA_030340685.1 of Protosalanx chinensis. NCBI lineage: Eukaryota > Metazoa > Chordata > Actinopteri > Osmeriformes > Salangidae > Protosalanx > Protosalanx chinensis. The sequence goes on from CM059324.1 coordinate 617,359, forward strand.
CTTTTTAATTTGAGATCTTTCCCTGCTCCAGCACACCTGATTCTAATGGAGGGTTAATAATGAGGCTTCCACAGAGCTTGATAATGACCCTTCATTATAATCAGGTGTGCTGGAGCAGGGAAACATCTAGAACCTTCAGGACAGTGAGGACCCTAGGACCAGGGTTGGTGACCCCTGACCCCTGTCCTCGTGGATAACACTGTTGCCTAGCAACCGGAGAGACGCTAACAGAGAGACAGGATGTCGGAGGAGAAAACAAACCATCGCTCCAAACGGGTTTTTATCAATAACATTGACTCGTTTGCTTCTAAATGTATTGCAAAAGTAAGATACTTTGATGATGAATTTAATAGTCTGTTCATTTTGTGTTTTTTTTTTTTTTTTTTTTACCGCTTTGCAAATTAGACCTACAAAGTTATCTTGGTTAGCTTAGCTTGCTAGAGTCTATCTGTTTTACTGTATAGTACAAACCATTTATTACGATATAAATCATAATGATGTCTAGAAAATGAGTGTCCGGCTCATCAACAGTTAGCTACATTATAACTCTAGGTTAATACATGATTTTCAAGAAGTCTAGCTCTACAGTGCAGTATAATGTTAACCTACAAAGTTAAAAACCTACAGTACCTAGCCCCTACTAGTAAAGCTCATTAGGCCAGTCTGACTGTACTGGGATAGAAGTCAGTGTCTTGTGTGATTTGTTGGCAGACCTTGTCTGTCTGTGTGGTGGGGGGGTCACTGATGGACTCTGGAGAGGAGGAAGAGGAGGAGGAGAAGAAGACGACTCAGGATGAAGGCTCTAGAGTCCAGGAGAGCACTTTCCAGATAGTGGGAACAGTCAGCAGCCAGTCTGAAGTCAAGCAGCCTCATGTGTCAGAGGAGTATCATGTGAGTTCACTGAACATGAGGCTTACATGAAGACATGGATGAGATGACCTAACCAGCCATGCTCACACAAGAGTCAGGTGGCTGATGAAGAGTGTCTGATGAAGGACTGAATGCATATGAAGTGTTTTCCTTTGTCATCAGCATCTGGACAGAGAGGCTCTACTCCAGCACCTGTTGGAGTGTGATGTCATCATTTACAACATCTCAGAACAGGCTGACCAAGTAGATGAGGCTTCATGGGCTGTATCAGGTACTGTGTCCACACAGCAGACACTCACTGAGGTTCACTGAGCTGGAGGTTCACTGAGCTGGAGGTTCACTGAGCTGGAGGTTCACTGAGCTGGAGGTTCACTGAGCTGGAGGTTCACTGAGCTGGAGGTTCACTGAGCTGGAGGTTCACTGAGCTGGAGGTTCACCGAGCTGGAGGTTCACTGAGCTGGAGGTTCACCGAGCTGGAGGTTCACTGAGCTGGAGGTTCACCGAGCTGGAGGTTCACCGAGCTGGAGGTTCACTGAGCTGGAGGTTCACTGAGGTTATCGGTTGAAGGAATAATATTTGAAGAGCACATGTCAATCCCAGTTTATATACTTTCAGCTCTTCATTCTGAGATGGGCCGGTTTGGTGATCCAAAGATGTTCATCCTCCTGTCCACTGCGATGACCTGGGCGCTCACCAAACCACTGGACCCTGTGAGTGAGCAGGACACTCTCTCTCTCTCTCTCCCGCTCTCTCTCTCCCGCTCTCTCTCTCCCTCTCTCTCTCTCCCGCTCTCTCTCTCCCTCTCTCTCTCTCCCTCTCTCTCTCCATCGCTCACTCTTCCTCTCCTTTCCTATCTCCTCCTCCTCATCTTAACCCTCTGTCTGTGTTCCATATTTCTGGGCTTGTCTGCTCCCTTGACTTCATACCATCTCTGGGTCGCCTCTTGATCCCACCGCAGGATGATCCACAGATCCCTTTCACTGAGGAAGACTACAGGAGGAGGAAGGCCCACCCCAACTTCAAAGAGCACCTCTGCTTAGAGAAGCTTGTGGTCAAGTTGGGAAAAACGGTTTGGTTCTTTGCAGTGTTTCTATATTGTGTCGGGGTTCATTTAGTTGTTTCCTGTAGGGAAGTTGGAAATACTTAATAACCTGCAACAAATTGCTTTTTAAAATGTCCGTTTCAGAGAAGATCGTTATTTTCAACGTACGTTGTGGCTTCTGGTCTCCAGTATGGAATGGGAGAGCAGATATTCCACTTCTTTTTCAAGGTACCGTAACAGCAGATTTAGATACCATCACAGCAGATTTAGATACCATCACAGCAGATTTAGATACCATCACAGCAGATTTAGATACCATCACAGCAGATTTAGATACCATCACAGCAGATTTAGATACCATCACAGCAGATTTAGATACCATCACAGCAGATTTAGATACCATCACAGCAGATTTAGATACCATCACAGCAGATTTAGATACCATCACAGCAGATTTAGATACCATCACAGCAGATTTAGATACCATCACAGCAGATTAAGGCTTTGAAAAGCTGATCCTTCAGAGGTTATAACATGAATGTATGCTGGCATCAGGCATCTTGGTTGGGAGATTCGCCTCAAGTCCCTGTGTTTGGAGACGGACACAATATCATTCCCTGCATTCACATCCAGGACCTTGCAAGGTGAGTATCAGTGGCCCTTTTAAAGCTGGACGTTCCAGGTAGACTGACTGCTGTTCTCTCTCCTCCATTTCACTGAAACACCTTTGAGATCCACCAGGACAGAAATCCTTCTACATTATCATTCATTCATAACTGACTGTTTTATTAGTGTGCTCCACAATGTGATTGACCACAAACCAAAACTGAACTACATAGTGGCAGTGGATGACTCTAAGAACACCATTGAAGACATTGTCAAGGTGTGTGAATCACAGTCTTACAGGTATTTTGTATCAGTCATCCTGTAGCCTATTCCAACACTATAAATGAAGAATGAGTTGCCATCTTTGTCCAGGCGATAGCAGCTGCTCTAGGTCCAGGAAAAATCTGTCAACTTCCCAAAGAAGATGCCTTCCTCATCCGCGACCTGCAAGTAGGTGACAACATCCAATCAAAAACTCGTTGGTTCATCCATCTAGACAGAAAAGGTAGACTTGTCATATCTCCACAGCAAAGGGACATAGACTCTCTGCTGGTTAACCTGCACATGGAGGCGGTCCACCTTAAAGACACATTCAACATCCGCTGGGTGTGTGAATCAGGTCTGGTGGAAAACATTGAGCAAGTGGTGGAGGAATACAAACAAACCAGAGGACTTCTGGTGAGTACTGTATGATACTGGACATTATTATGATCATATATCAATATAACTTGTCAGTCTTCTAAACACAAGACATCATCTTTCTATCCCAGACACACACTGGCTCGCTGGTTGTGCAAGGATCTGTTGTTGTACTGTGTTGTGTTGTTTTGCCAGCCCATCCGCCTGTGTGTCCTTGGCCCACCAGCTGTGGGGAAGAGCACAGTGGCAGAGAGGATCTGCAAACACTACAAGCTGCACCACATCACCCTGAAGACTGCCATCACCGACACCCTGGCACACCTGGTCAGCAGGACAGCTGGTCACCCTGGAGACAGCCTGCTCTCCTCAGCCGCTGCAGTAGGTCTCTAACCCCCTGCTGGTATCTCCTCAGGACTCTCTGACACACATGGAGGAGGGCCTCACCGAGGGGGAGGAGTCTGATGGTGGATCGCAGGACTTCCTGGATGCTCTGAGGGAGAACATGGATCAGAATGGAGGTAGTGAGCTCCCCCCCCCCTGGAGTTAGTGTCTCACATTCAGTTGTACCTGTGAAGGTGTTCTGCCTCTACTGTGTTCACCTGCTGGTTGGGAGGATCTATAGTGTCATACCAACCAGTGGGTTTATGATTCATTTGGCCTCTCTAGCCCAGCAGAGCTGTGTGAGGTCTCTAACCCCCCCCCCCACCCCCCCCCCCCCCTCCACCCCCCCTGTGTGTTCCAACAGGTCGACTGGACGACCAGTATGTCATCCGCATCATGAGAGACAAACTGAAATCGAAACCCTGCAGAAACCAAGGCTTTGTCCTGGATGGGTTTCCTAAGAGCTATGAACAAGCTAAGGATCTGTTCTGTGGTAAGATGTGTAGAAGTCATTCACAAACAGATATACAGAAACACAAATACATAACTGCATAAACATACAGTAACTTTTTTTTCAGCTAGATATTGTCATAACCTTAAAAAATGTACTTTTCAGCCGATGACGATGAACCAGAAGACACAAAGTCTAAGATCCCACCTTGTAACAAGAAGATCGTTCCAGGTGGAGATTCTAATAATCCTCCTCTTGTCTTCTAAGTTGTTAAATTCCTGCTCAGAGTGCCCAGAGATAGTACGGTCACTGAAAGTCTGTCCTGGTTCTGTAGCAGTTAAGAAGTGTCTCCTTCACTGACTCAGAACAGAACACTGTGCTGCTGTTTAGAAACATCCCTCTTGGGTTCCAGACTTCGTTTTATCCCTCAACGCTTCCGATGAGTTTCTGAAGAACCGGGTTCTGAACCTCCCTGAGAGCATGGTGGAGGGAACCTCGTACTCCCAGGAACAGTTCCTGCGTCGCCTGGCCAGCTTCCGAGAGACGAACGTGGAGGACGAGACTGTGCTCAACTACTTTGACGAACTGGACATCCACGTTGGTCATATAGGTGTCAAACGCTGTTTGATGACTGTTAGAGGAATCTAGAAAACACTATTTAGTCCATTTCTTTTCTGTGCCTTTGTGTTGACTAGTGTGTGATTGTGATCACCTCCAGAGATCACCAGCAGTGATGACCAGGAGTACCTGGTGGTGATGGAGAGGATCATCAACTTGGTGGGCAAGCCCAAGAACTACGGTCCCAGCAGCCAGGAGCAGGAGGAGGAGGAGAGGAGGACCGCTCAGAGCAGGCTCACACAGCAGGAGGAGCAGAGGGCTGAGGAGGAGAGGAAGGAGGCAGAGGAGGCCGAGCTGAGGACCAAACACTGGGAGGAGTGGGTGAGCCGAGAGGAGAGAGAGGGAGAAGAGAAGGAGGAGAGAGAGGGAGGAGAGAGAGAGAGCTGTGAGTAGAGAGGGAGGAGAGGGGGATGAGAGAGGGATGAGAGAAGGAGGAGAGAGAGGAGAGAGAGGGAGAAGAGAAGGAGGAGAGAGAGAGCTGTGAGGAGAGAGGGAGGAGAGAGGGATGAGAGAGGGATGAGAGAGAGAGAGCTGTGAGTAGAGAGGGAGGAGAGGGGGATGAGAGGGATGAGAGAAGGAGGAGAGAGAGGAGAGAGAGAGCTGTGAGGAGAGAGGGAGGAGAGAGAGAGAGCTGGGAGGAGAGAGGGAGGAGAGAGGGATGAGAGAAGGAGGAGCGAGAGGAGAGAGAGCTGTGAGGAGAGAGGGAGGAGAGAGAGAGAGCTGGGAGGAGAGAGGGAGGAGAGAGGGATGAGAGGAGGAGAGAGAGAGGAGGGAGAGAGCTGTGAGGAGAGAGGGAGGAGAGAGAGCTGGGAGGAGAGAGGGAGGAGAGAGGGATGAGAGAGGGATGAGAGAAGGAGGAGAGAGAGAGGAGAGAGAGCTGTGAGGAGAGAGAGAGAGGTGGGAGGAGAGAGGGAGGAGAGAGAGAGAGGTGGGAGGAGAGCAGAGAGAGGGAGCTGTTAACCTGCTGTGTGTGTGTGCGTGTGCCTGTTTCCAGTGTGAGCATCTAGATGAGATGAGGAGGCAGGAGCATGATCTCCTGGAAGCTCAGAGTGTCCCTCTGAGGAGCTACCTGATGGAGACAGTCCTGCCCACCCTGACCCAGGGTCTGATCCAGTGCTGCAGAGCCAGACCTGAAGACCCTATCCACTTCCTGGTAACACTGCTGACTTCATACAGACTCTTATTCAGATCCAGCTGATGTGTTCATGTTCTGATCTCTCTTTTTTCACAGGCCGAGTATCTCTTTAAAAACAACCCACAAGTCGAGTGAACCCCCCAACTGACCTTCAGATGTCCTTGGTGATCCTCTCTACATATACGTTCACATTACTTTGTTAAGTTTGTATTTACTGTGACAATGATGAAAGCTTGCAGCTGCAGTGTGACCAGCGTACAGTTGGCAGTGGGCTGAATGTAACACTGCAGACACATATCAACCTTTCAGTCTCCCTGCTGGGAACTTGGATTAGCTTCTTTCCAAAGTGTGTCTTTCTCTGCACTGTTTTATTAGACGCTGCATTGATGGTGTGCTTATGTAGACTTTTACTTACCACCTCACCACCTCAACACTCCACCACCTCAACACCCCACCACCTCAACACCCCAACACTCCACCACCCCACCACCTCAACACCCCAACACTCCACCACCCCACCACCTCAACACCCCAATGCTCAACCACCTCACCACCTCAACACTCCACCACCTCAACACCCCACCACCTCAACACTCCACCACCTCAACACCCCACCACCTCAACACCCCAAAACTCAACCACCTCACCACCTCAACACTCCACCACCTCAACACCCCACCACCTCAACACCCCAACACTCAACCACCCCACCACCTCAACACCCCAACACTCAACCACCTCAACACCCCAACGCTCAACCACCTCACCACCTCAACACCCCAACGCTCAACCACCTCACCACCTCAACACCCCAACGCTCAACCACCTCACCACCTCAACACCCCAACGCTCAACCACCTCACCACCTCAACACCCCAACGCTCAACCACCTCACCACCTCAACACCCCAACGCTCAACCACCTCACCACCTCAACACCCCAACGCTCAACCACCTCACCACCTCAACACCCCAACGCTCAACCACCTCACCACCTCAACACCCCAACGCTCAACCACCTCACCACCTCAACACCCCAACGCTCAACCACCTCACCACCTCAACACCCCAACGCTCCACCACCCCAACACTCCACCACCCCAGCTCTCCACCACCTGAACACCTCACCACTCCACCACCTCACCACTCCACCACCCCAACACCCCTATCCCAAAAATGAAATGAGCAGAATAAAAAGCCAACAGCTAATTACAACAGTTCATTTGCGTAATGAACTCCTGTTCTCTGGGTAGCTGTAGCAGACATGGCTGGCTCATAATAGCTTTGACTTGGCTGGTGATTTCAAAGGATAAATGTAACAAATGGCAACTAATTTGCATCAGTCTCTCATGTTTCCCCTCTCCACACTAAGTGTACATAATTGTTTGCTGTGGAGCACCAAATTATTTCATTGTACATACGTAATCATTACATAGAGGACATTAGAGTCTGTTTGGGAACATTGTAGACACAAACAATCAACATTAATGTTTTTGTGCGCAGTGCTCTAAGTGCATACATAGTCAAGTAAACTGTATACAGTCCAACTGTTTAATCAAATAAGTAAACTTGTGTTCAAATTCATCAACACGTGGGACAGATCAGTAAGTCAGCTGCTGACATAGTGATCATAGTGATGATTTTACTGATTGTGGGCTCAGTAAAGCCGTATTGGACTGATAGGAGTCGACTGTACTGTGTCAGATTGTCCACCAGAGGGCGTCATGTGCAGCCCTGCTCAGAGTCTGCAGCTCAGCTGGATTCCAGCTGCTCATCTAAGCACCATCCACCTGAAACTATAGAACTGACTGAGACAAAGAACGTCCTGTGATTCAGGCTACCAGGCTTTGAAGTGTGTCCGTCAAGAACGATCAATATGTTTCTGGTCTACAGTGAAACATGGAACAACCATATTATTTTTTACAGTCATTACGTTAACATCCACAATGGACTTTGGAATATAGTGGATTTCGTTTTTATGCCAGTGGTCAAAGTAAGACACTAGATGGCAGTCTTACCTCATGTTCACACCATTCTGAAACCACTTCTGAAGCGATCTCAGAACAGAGGCCTTAATGAGAAGCATCGTATATTTAGGCCTACCAGTATTCCCATCCTTATATTTAATCATTCAATTCATCTTTATGATAAAGTAATGCAGCCCATCGCACAGTCTAAGCTGGGAAGGTTCCCAGCCTCACCTGAGGTTAGGGTCCATCTGAGCTTTAGGTGTTTGGAATCCTGCATGGGAGATGCTGGTCACTGCTTTTCAAAGCCCCCTTAAGCCATGGTGGGATATGACACACACACACACACACACTCACACACACACACACACTCACACACACACTCACACACACACACGCACACACTCACACACACATACACACACGTACAGAGCTGTGGACTTAGTTCTGCGGGGAAATTTGGCCCCTGAAAAACCTTCCAGCTTCATCGACGCTTAGAAAAAGAAAATGTGTTTTGTTGCTTAGGAACAGTTTGCCTTCCTTCCCAGCAGGGGGTCCCTTTGTGAATATCATTATGTCCCCCTAGATTGGGGAGGAACACACATTTTTCTTTTCTGCCAATATTTATCGTGAGCTTCGCTCACTCTCAAGAGGTTTGGAAAACTGCTTCCATTGATTAAAGGTGGTGCTGGGAAGGCTGCTGTCAGACAGACCTGTCACCTGGTTTAATGCATATTTACCAGAAGAAGAATCCCTCTGCTGCCTGGTACAGCTTCTTTAAACAATGTGACGGACGATCAGTTTCATCACCATGTCTGAAGGCAGGTAGAATTTAAGATCTGCAGAATAACTGTGTTGTCTGTGTTACACACTCGTTCACTCTGCACTGATAATAATCAAGCTCTTTTTCTAAAAAACTAAATCCCCCAACGAATGATTCCCGTAATGATATTGTCCCATTATTGTTTTTTTTCTCCATAAAATATCCAGCAGTACCATCCTCCCACTCCCACCATCTTGTGAATACAGACTTGACATTTAATCATCTTTCTGTAGCGTACATTTATATTTATCCCCCAGTGTGTGAAAACTCCCACCTCACACACCAGCATCGCAGAGTTCTCCTGCTGGAGGCTCTAACTGGCTGAACCCGGAACATCCTCCCCTTTGACTAAGCCAAGAAACAGCTCTCATTAGTACAAGCAGAGCGAGCTCAGAGTTGGAACTTCCTTCGTTCTTTTCCCCCGCTCTCTCTCTCTCTCTCTGTCTCTCACTCTCTCTATCTCTCTGTCTCTCTCTTTCTCTCTCTCTATCTTTCATTCCTCTCCTGTCTGAAGTTTATGCCTCTTGGAATGGCGACGGCAGAGAAGTCATTAACCTGCCTCCGATAAGTAAGAAAAGGAAATTATTTGGGGGAAGAAGGGGAGAGAGGGTGGAGGTTTGTGCGTGTGTGTGTGTGTGTGTGGATGTAGGGATGGAACAATCACCCTCTTCAAGCTGAGGCCTCCAGCATACTTTTCCGGAAGCAGGCCAGTGAGCTGTGTGTGTGTGTGTGTGTGTGTTGGAGGATGGGGGAGGGAGGGAGACACCAGAGGGGGCCATGAGAGCGCCCAGAGACGCAGCGAGGGGCGGAACACTCCCACCGTGCCCCGGACGCACGACGGATCGACAAAGGGATGGTGTTGACAGGGGGAAGGAGGAGAGGAGGAGAAGCAGCCACCCATACAGCAGGGATGCTGGGAGCAGCACACACAGATTCATCAACTAGAGGAACACCTCCAAGAACCCACAATGCAGCAGGAGGGTCTGGAGCGGCTGCTAGCCGTGTGTGATTTCAGGTGTGTGTGTGTGTGTGGTGTGTGCGCACCGCTGTCCCATTCCTTTGGAAAGTCAGGGATATTTCTCCATGATGGATGAGAGTGTTGAGTGTGCCTTAGTTAGAGAGCATTGTTCATTAGTAATGTATGCTACTGTCCTGCCTAATTGCATAGCCACAATGTCAGGGTAGGATGAATTATGCAACCCCCTCTGCCCTCTCCTCAACGTCAGAGCTCAACATTCCCCTAACGTTGCAACTTTACCACTTCAAGCTTTCAGAGTGTGTAAGTGGGACATTAACATGTTCTGCATTGTTGTGGCACAGTTGTTCATAAAGATACATCATGTCCCATACGGTCTGTGGTTTCCTACTGTAACCTGGACACTGTACACAGTGCTGTCCCTCTAACCTGGACACCCAGCACAGTGCTGTCCCTCTAACCTGGACACCAAGCACAGTGCTGTCCCTCTAACCTGACACCCAGCACAGTGCTGTCCCTCTAACCTGGACACCCAGCACAGTGCTGTCCCTCTAACCTGGACACCCAGCACAGTGCTGTCCCTCTAACCTGGACACCCAGCACAGTGCTGTCCCTCTAACCTGGACACCCAGCACAGTGCTGTCCCTCTAACCTGGACACCCAGCACAGTGCTGTCCCTCTAACCTGGACACCCAGCACAGTGCTGTCCCTCTAACCTGGACACCCAGCACAGTGCTGTCCCCTCTAACCTGGACACTGTACACAGTGCTGTCCCTCTAACCTGGACACCTAGCACAGTGCTGTCCCTCTAACCTGGACACCCAGCACAGTGCTGTCCTTCTAACCTGGACACCCAGCACAGTGCTGTCCTTCTAACCTGGACACCCAGCACAGTGCTGTCCCTCTAAACCTGGACACCCAGCACAGTGCTGTCCCTCTAACCTGGACACCCAGCACAGTGCTGTCCCTCTAACCTGGACACCCAGCACAGTGCTGTCCTTCTAACCTGGACACCCAGCACAGTGCTGTCCTTCTAACCTGGACACCCAGCACAGTGCTGTCCCTCTAACCTGACACCCAGCACAGTGCTGTCCCTCTAACCTGGACACCCAGCACAGTGCTGTCCCTCTATTCAGTGAGAGTATACATGAAGAATCTTCTTAAATTTTCTAGGTTCTTCTGTGTGAAAAGTATAGAATGTGAAAGACTTGACCTTACTGTGCTTTAGCTGCTGATCAGGTGTGTGGCTCTCTCTTCCAGAACACCCCAGCAGCAGTGGACCCAGGGCCAGCTCTCCCAGAACACCCCAGCAGCAGTGGACCCAGGGCAGCTCTCCCAGAACACCCCAGCAGCAGTGGACCCAGGGCCAGCTCTTCCAGAACTCCCCAGCAGCAGTGGACCCAGGGCCAGCTCTTCAGAACACCCCAGCAGCAGTGGACCCAGGGCCAGCTCTCCCAGCGCCTGTACATCTGCCTCCCTGCTGCCCCTCCTCACCATCAGGCTCCTCCACTGCTTCCAGGAGATCTGTAGGATGACTGGAAGGTGGTTGGAGGGTGGCTGGATGTTGGGGTTGGGCTTGGCTCAGACAGGGGCTTGGGGGGGGGGGTGGGGGGGGGGGGGGGGGGGGGGGGGGCTTGGCTGGAGGTGGGCTCCTGGCTGCCTGACTGCCTGTCTGGAGGAGGAGGGGGGGTTGGGAGGTAGCCATACCATGTGACTGGGAGTGTGTGGTGGGAAGGGAGTGGAGGGAGGGGAGGGAGGGGAGGGAGGGGAGGGAGGGGAGGGAGGGGAGGGAGGGGAGGGAGGGGAGGTTGAAAAAACATCAGGTAGAGCGTGTGTGTCGGGGAGGGGGGGCAGGGAGGGGGGGTGGCTGGGGCTCATGCTGTTCTGTCAATCTGCCCTTCCACCCCCAACCCCCAATGATGCCCCCCCACCCCACCATTCCCCACACTGCCCTAAGCTGAGACAGAGAGGGAGGTGGGCGGCCAGCAGGGTGTGGGGGGGGGGGGGGGTCTAGTGTGAATCCCAGTTCACACCTTTTCCAGTCCCTCCGCTAAATTTGCCTCTCTGCACTCATCTGTCACTCAGAGAACCTTCCAGAACCAGAGGGTTCAGCAAAGACACAAGCAAGAGAGAGAGACGACCTTTAGTTGGTCAACACATTTATTAATGTCCAAATCCTCATGTACACAAAACGGTGTGAATTTGATTAAATCAAACAAATAAAGTGAATCACTCAGTTCACATGGAGCTTTTTATGGGATCATTACAGGTACGGCAAACTGAAGCTTTAGACTGAGGACAGCAGAAACACACAACAACACAACAACACACAGCAGAAACACACAACAACACAACAACACACAGCAGAAACACACAACAACACAACAACACACAGCAGAAACACACAACAACACAACAACACACAGCAGAAACACACAACAACACAACAACACACAGCAGAAACACACAACAACACAACAACACACAGCAGAACACACAACAACACAACAACACACAGCAGAACACACAACAAACACAACAACACACAGCAGAACACACAACAACACAACAACACACAGCAGAACACACAACAACACAAACAACACACAGCAGAACACACAACAACACATTTGATATTTATGGATATGTCTTGACAATTGACCATGGCTCAGACCCTTGTGTGGATGTTGTTGGGTCTCTAGTGATGCTCTGATTAGTTTGGATGTAGTTTGGGCCTAATGTTTCTGTCACACCAATGAAACTACTAGACATCAGCCTGCACACACGCATGTGTACACACACGTACACACACACGTACACACACAGCGACGCAGAGGACTATCCCTCAGCGCATCAGTGTGAACATTAGCAATGATGGAACACAACAAAGCAAGGATTTACAACAGGCACAGCTGCACACACACACAGGGGCTGACAAACACACGTTCAGACACACACACCCGCATCAAGTGAGCTTGAGACCGCATGGCTCCCCCTGGGGGGGCCGGCGGGGGGTGGGGGGGGGGGTGGGGGAGACAGAGGGGAGGATACTGTGCGCTTCATTTCGAGGTGATTCACGTTTGGAGTGGCCTCGCAAATTGCTTTATGGAAAGTGACGGAAGCCTCAGCGGCTCCATTAGCAGGGACACAGTGGGGAGGCTGCTGCTTCATTAGGGAGGCCCAGTGAAGCTTTATTACCAGGGATTTACAGTTTATGGTTATCATTATTCGCGATCAAATTATTATTCGAAAGATCTATGAGTCAGCTCTTTGGACCAAGACATTGGGACAGGACCTGTGTGTGTGTGTGTGTGGATTCTCTGCAGCTGAATAAGTGTGTGTGTGAGGGGACTTTTGTGTGTGCTGGTGCTATACAGATTAATGTGTGCTTGAGCTCTATAGAGGTGTGTGTGTGCTCTGTAGAGGTGTGTGTGTGCTGTGTAGAGGTGTGTGTGTGCTGTGTAGAGGTGTTGTGTGTGTCCATCCCAGGTCATGTGGTTCGTCTCCTCTGGTCCCAGGCGTCCGTAGAGTCGGCTGCTGGTCGGTTTCCCACGGCGATGCCAGCCTTGCTTGCGTTGGCGACACAGAGATCAGAGATCTCCCTGATCAGCCTCTCCTGAGTCTGCCTCAGAAACTCCTCCTGACACAGAGAACACACACACAGAGTCGCTTCGGAGGAGGACAACATGCACGTTAAGAAGAGCTCATCCTGCCCATCAGACCATCAGATCCTGGTGAGGTCTGACTCTGCCTGGTCCCTCTGAGCTGCTGTGAGGGTTTCTTCATTACATGGGGAGAAGATCTTCAAAGTAGAGAACAGAAGAGAGAGAGGAGGGAGAAGGAAAAGCACAAACACAGATGCCTCTAAGCTGCTGTGTTGTGTTGTGAGGAGGTGGAGGAGAGATGGAGGGAGGACAGAGAGAGGGAAGAGGGGAGGAGGAGGAGAAGAGGAACACTCACAGACAGAGAGAGAGAATGAGAGGGGCAGCAAAGGAAGGAGCGAAGGAGGAGTGTGGAGAGAGAGGAAGGCGAGCAGTGACATCATGCAGTGACATCATGCAGTGACAGCCTTGCAGTGCGAACTGGCTCTCTCAGAAAGCTGGCTGCTCTTCAGCATTAGCGATGCGCTTTCTCCGCCTCATAAATTATCGGCGTGACGACGTGAGGCCCCTCTGGCACACCGGTGCAATCCTGTCAGAGGACGGATCCCCCGCCCGCGGAACCCTGCCCCCCCCCCCCCCCCCACACACACACACACACACACACATATGCCACCCAATAAACCAAATGAACCCAGTGTCGGTCCTCCAGGCATCCCAGAAGCCCTCTGTGTTCGTCTGGTGCACACTCCAGCTTGTCAACCCCAAAAAACAGAATCATCACTTCATCTTTCACACCTTCCTGTCGTCCTCTCTGTCTGTGTTCTTCCCTCTCTTCTTTCCTTCCATCTTCCTTCCTCATTGTCTTCCTGTTTCTTCCTCTCTCTTTCATCGCTCGCAGCTACCCTCCCCATCCCGCCCCAAAGACCCTGAGGGGCACACTTCCAGCAAAAGGCAATATGTTCCCTCCCTCCTTCCCCTCCTCCCTCCTTCCCCCCTCTCCCTGCCTCTGTCCTCCCTCCTCCTCCCCCCTGTTCCCCGGCAGTGGTGAGTCTCTAGCAGAGCAGTTAATAAAGAGATTGATTACGAGGCTGTATGGAAGTGACAGCTGGACAGCACCGGCTCTGCGTGAGCGACAGAGGGCACGCTCGCTGCACAGCAGCCGGCCTGGCGCTCGCCCTGCCCAACACCAAACCAGCACCCCCTCCACCCTCACACACCCCCACGTGCCAGCGCAGAGGGTGTGTGTGTGTGTGTGTGTGTGGGAACGGGGGGTCGGCAGGGGGTGAGAGGGTTGGGGTTGGGTTGGAGGTGGGGAGTGGGCTTCGCAGCTTCCAGCCTTCTGGTGGGGGGGGTGTGGGGGCAGGGTGGGGGAGGGGGGTGAGGATGGAGGGAGGAGAGATGGGAGGAAAGAGAGAGAGAGAGAGAGAGAGGATGAACAGCGGCTGGTGCCTCTACTGCCAGAGCGGAGGAGTCAGAGTTCACAGCCGCTGCCTTCTGGAGAGAGAGAGGGAGAGACGGAGGGAGAGAGGAAGGACAGAGAGAGGACAGAGAGATGGAGGGAGAGAGGAAGACAGAGAGATGGAGGAGAGAGGAAGACAGAGAGATGGAGGGAGAGAGGAAGACAGAGAGGGACAGAGAGATGGAGGGAGAGAGGGAAGACAGAGAGATGGAGGGAGAGAGGAAGACAGAGAGATGGAGGGAGAGAGGAAGACAGAGAGATGGGAGGGAGAGAGGAAGACAGAGAGATGGAGGGAGAGAGGAAGACAGAGAGATGGAGGGTAGAGAGGAAGACAGAGAGATGGAGGGAGAGAGGAAGACAGAGAGAATGGAGGGAGAGAGGAAGACAGAGAGATGGAGAGGAGACAGAGAGATGGAGGGAGAGAGGAAGACAGAGAGGGACAGAGAGATGGAGGGAGAGAGAAGACAGAGAGATGGAGGACAGAGAGATGGAGGGGGAGGGAGATGAAGACAGAGAGGGACAGAGGAGATG
>CM059324.1:632957-650457 GCA_030340685.1 Protosalanx chinensis
GGTGGAGGGGTGATCATGTGTGAGGGGGGATGGCTAATGTGCTGTAGCACTGTGTGGTTGGAGAGGTATATTACTGCTCTTATTCATCCCAGTCTCCCAAACCTGCAATCAGCCCAGTAGCTTCTCAGACTCTGAGGCCACACCGATGGGGAACACCTCCTTTACAAGGCCATGAAAGACTTTGACTCACAGGTTTTGGCTTATTGTGATTAATATTTCTTTTCTTTTTTGAGGGGGGGGGGGGGGGGGTACAGGTGAATTAGCATCATAAGCCCATTTAAACGCTCCGTGACATTTCCAAATGGATTCCCTGAGGGAAAACTTTGCCAAATACCTTCAATTTTTGTTTTGTCTGTCTTAGATTTGGAAAAAAAGAAAGTTGAATTACAAGGCACTTTAAAAGTCATACTCATACAGAACTGAATATCTCCTGTATTATGTACTGTGCCATTTTATTTAGAATTAGACACATGGAACTAGAGATGGTTTTTTGATATTTTATTTTATGACCTTTCAGGTAGTCTGAGCAGAGTCAACCACTGCCCAAGTGTGGTATTAATATTGACAAAGACACAACGATGAAAAGATGAGAGAAAGGAAAGAAAAAAGATGCCATTAAAATGATTTAAATCCGTTTTTAAGGCTCTGTGTTGTGTGTGGAGGCACACTGCCTCAGTTCTCTATCTCAGAGGGAGGAGAGAGGGAGACGATCTGTGCTTGTGAGTCTCTATGACAAAAAGAGAGGGATGGAAAATAAAGAGGGAAACAGAAAGAGGGGGATTTTTTGGGAACATGTGGTGTGATCCTCTGTGTGAAGGAGAGATGAAGAGAACATCTGAAAGAGATGGAGGGATGGAGGAAAAGTGAGAGAGATATTCAGCATAGACGATGTGAGAGAGATAAAGAGAGAGAGGATAGAGAGAGTGAAAGAGGAAGGATAGAGAGATTGAAGGAGGGAGGATAGAGAGAGTGAAGGAGGGAGGATAGAGAGAGTGAAAGAGGGAGGATAGAGAGACTGAAGGAGGGAGGATAGAGAGAGTGAAGGAGGAAGGATAGAGAGAGTGAAAGAGGGAGGATAGAGAGAGTGAAAGAGGAAGGATAGAGAGACTGAAGGAGGGAGGATAGAGAGACTGAAGGAGGGAGGATAGAGAGACTGAAGGAGGGAGGATAGAGAGACTGAAGGAGGGAGGATAGAGAGACTGAAGGAGGGAGGATAGAGAGAGTGAAAGAGGGAGGATAGACTGAAGGAGGGAAGATAGAGAGAGTGAAAGAGGAATGATGCCCTCTCCTCCTCTTGTCCTGCTCCTAATGAGTCAGTCCCCCTGATGAGTCGCTGCTCTGAGACTCCATCTGTAAGAGACGCAGACTCCCTGATCCACCCAGCGCAGGTTGTCGTGGAGACGGATGGCAGAGGCTCCATTCACTGCAGGTGTGAGAGCCGAGCACTCTGGGATCTGGGAGCCAGGCCCTCGCAGTGGTACTGTGTGTGTGCTGTGTGTGTGTGTGCTGTGTGTGTGTGTGTGTCGTGGGCACCAAGTCACTGACACCAAGTACCGCCCAGCTCATCACTCACAAGAGGAAACATCCCCATCCATCTGTATGAGGTAGTCATGATCACTCACACACTCACCTGGGCCTTTAGAACTCACTAACTTACCTCTAGTGCTTTCAGCGTGACCTATGCAGCGATATAGACAAGACTGACACATGCACACAGACACATGCACATACACACACACACACACTCATGCAGACACACACACACACACACAGTGTTGTGAATCCCAGCTTCGTGTGGGTCAGTGTGGCAGGGTCACCATGGTGACAGATGCAGTCAGAGGTCACACAGCCTCCCTCTGTGTGTTAAAGATCCATGATGTGTTTCTATCATCTGGTTTACGACTGCAGGAACAGAAGCTTCCCTGCTGCTGTACGACTTTAACACAGAGGAGCACAGGAATCCAGGAGACATCACAGCCCCCATCTCAGCCCCCATCTCAGCCCCCATCTCAGCCCCCATCTCAGCCCCCATCTCAGCCCCCATCTAAGCCCCCATCTCAGCCCCCATCTCAGCCCCCATCTCAGCCCCCATTTCAGCCCCCATCTCAGCCCCCATCTAAGCCCCCATCTCAGCCCCCATCTCAGCCCCCATCTCAGCCCCCATCTCAGCCCCCAATCTCAGCCCCCATCTCATCTAAGCCCCCATCTCAGCCCCCATCTCAGCCCCCATCTCAGCCCCCATCTCAGCCCCCATCTCAGCCCCCATCTCAGCCCCCATCTCAGCCCCCATCTAAGCCCCCATCTCAGCCCCCATCTCAGCCCCCCATGACAGACACTCCTCACATGCTGAGCCAAGATGGCCGCCCTTATTCCTCATGTTCCATGTGCAGCGCTCCTGTCCCCCCTGCAGTCTCCTCCACATCACCTCCCTCTCCCTGTCCCCCCTGCAGTCTCCTCCACATCACCTCCCTCTCCCTGTCCCCCCTGCAGTCTCCTCCGCATCACCTCCCTCTCCCTGTCCCCCCTGCAGTCTCCTCCACATCACCTCCCTCTCCCTGTCCCCCCTGCAGTCTCCTCCACATCACCTCCCTCTCCCAGGCAGGATTTAATAACGGGGGTGTTGACAGCCAGGCACGGAGGGCCAGGAGGGTTCAGGCGCCGGGCGGCCATGATGGAGCACCCGTGTTATAATTACTGACTACCTCTGGGGCGGCTCACCTGCCCGGCCATCATTACCGCCCGCCTGGTGCCAAACAGGTGCCACCGCCAAGCGCCCGCCACGCTCATCTGCCCCGCCGCAGCACCACCGCCCTGCCAGAGCGCCCCCAGAGCGCCCCCAGAGCCCCCCCAGAGCCCCCCGCCCGCCTTCCTCCCTGCCCCCTGCCCCCCCTTACTGCACACGTGCAGAAACACACCCAGATACACGCTGAACACACTGTTACTGTAACACACACCAGCACACACTCACACACACCAGCACACACTCACACACACCAGCATACACACACACACACACACACCAGCACACACTCACACACACCAGCACACACTCACACACACCAGCCCACACTCACACACACAAGCACACATTCACACACAGCGATACAGGTCCACATACTCATACACAGGCAGGCATACACACACACACAGGCACAGTTATAGACACACACACACACACACACTGTACACCAACTCTGAAACAACTGTAGTAACCAACAGCAGCTCTGTGACAGAAAGGTCAAACAGGTCGTGGGTGTCGAAGGTCATCAGTGACTTTTGTGTGTTCTAAGTGAGATGACCTCCGAGTGTCAGACGGTGTGTGTGACGGCTGGCTGGAGGGCTGGACACCGTTCTGGTCAACCTTGCCCCAGGGGGGGGGGGGGGCAGGGGGGCAGGGGGTGACCTCGCTCCATCAACAGTGTCTAGGAGCCTGGCATCTGTTCTGATGAAGCCTGCCCACTTACCACCCTCTGCCACCTACACACACACACACACACAGCTAGTCACACCCTCCTCTCTCAGGACTCACGCGTGTGTGTGTGTGTGTATCCACACCCCTGCAAGTGTGTGTGTGTGTGTGTAACAGCTGGCCCTCTGCAGCCAGCCTCCCCTGGTCCAGGCTTGGCCAGCACTTTATTAGTGGTGCCCAGGACACCAGCTGATCCCTCCCAGGGTCGCTGTCATACTGATGTCTTCATCGCTAAGCGGAGCAGACGCCTGGGCTAGGACCCTGGCACACACCGGAGGTGACAACAAATCCAATTATCTCCCCTCCATGGCGCCCAGGTTTCAGGAGGGGGGGGGGGGGGGGGTGGTCTGATTGCGCTGACGGGGACGCGGGCCGAGGAGAATGGGGACGGGGTGAATGAGGAAGGTCGAGGAAGAGGAGTGAAGGAGGGATGGGCAGAAGGTGAAGGATGTGTGTGTGTGTTGAGATCTGGGTAGAGGGGGGCTTGTAGAATAGGTGGACAGGTAGACAGGGTTCTGATGTTGACCAATGGGAACAATAGTGATGAGGAAGGAAGGAAGTGAGGAAGGAAGGAAGTGAGGAAGGAAGGAAGTGAGGAAGGAAGGAAGTGAGGAAGGAAGGAAGTGAGGAAGGAGGTGAGGGTGGAAGAGAGAGAAAGAGATCAGGAAGTGTGAGAACAAGATGCTTGATGGGATAGTTTCCGAGGAAACGGCTGAAGGAAACAGTATCACACTAACAAAGGCTTTGTGAGTGTCATCATGGCTCATTCTCACTGGTGTGTTTCTCAGATATCACTGCCTGGTTAAGCTGTGAGCAGTATTATCACAGTCTGTCTATGTGACAGCAGGCTGCTGAAACACATGCTAGTGAACGGCTCATCTCTGCCTCGAGTGTTAAACAGCGACGTCACTAGGAGAGTTTCAAAGTCATTTTTCATCGTCAGCCTTACACAGAGGTCACCTTTTTTTAAATAAACGGGACTTTTATTATTTGATGATCCATGGACTCTTTGACAGGCAGGTCCCTGCATCTGCAGGCGGGGGGGGGGGGGGGGGGGGCTGTAGTGCTCCTGGACGTGTTGCCATGACGTCCAGACCAGTTAGCAACTTTATTTCCATCCAGAACAGGATAATGGACAGATGACGAGCACAAAGCCAATCGGCTGATGGCGGCTTTCAGAGTGAGAAGCAACCTGTTCTTTAACATTAACTCAATTAAATCTCCATAAACAAATTGGCTGATGTGGATGTGATGGGAGCAGGACATGTTAAGTGCTGATCATAAGGGGGGGAGGGGGAGGGGGGGTATTGATTGTTGATGGGGAAGCTCTTCCAGCAGGCCAAGGTGAAGGTGAGGGCAGAAGATGGTCTAGCCTGAGCCTGGGGGTGTGAGGGTGGGGGGAGAGGGTGGGGGGAGAGGGTGGGGGGAGAGGGTGGGGGGAGAGGGTGGGGGGAGAGGGTGGAGGTGTGAGGGTAGCCTGCCAGGGGGGAGGGAGTGGAGGGGAGGAGGGGGGGAGACAAAGGAAGGACACCGGGGGAGAACACCTGCCAAACTGACACCCCCCCCCCCCCCGTCCCACTCTACCCTCACCTCCGATACCTCCCCCCTCTCCTCCCCACCTCCTCCTCCACCCTGCTGGAGGTGTCTCAACTCATTTCCTCTCTCTGCCGACCCACAAGCGCTCGGGCACCCGTCTCTCTTATGCCACTCCAGCGCCCCCCTCCAGCGCCCCCCTCCACCGCCCTCCTCCAGCGCCCACCCCCAAAGGTCGTCCATCCAGGGTGTGTGAGTGAAGTGTGTGTGTGTGAGTGTGTGGGTGTTTATGTGTGTGTGAGTGTGTGTGGGTGTGTGTGTGTGAGTGTGTGTGTGTGTGTGTGTGTGATTGAGTGTCAAACCAGTGGAGCTCTCGCTATCTCTTGGCTTGAAGACTTCATAGGATATTCCATATTTATATCCCAGATCCTCGGCCTGGTGGACAGGGCAATTTCAAGCCGTCAGCTGCCAGCTGAAAGGAAAAGGGATGTGGCTTGGTTCTTAGAGGATGGAGAGAGTGTGATGGATAGAAGAGAGAAGAGATGGAAGAAAGAGAAAGAGAGAGAGAGTGAGAAAGAGAGAGAGAGAGAGAAAGAGAGAGACAGAGAGAAAGAGAGAGAAAGAGATGAGGAGAGAAAAAGAGATACAGAGAGAGAGAGAGGGAGAAAGAGAGAGAGAGAGAGAAAGAGAGAGACA
This sequence comes from Protosalanx chinensis, assembly GCA_030340685.1. Taxonomy (NCBI): domain Eukaryota; kingdom Metazoa; phylum Chordata; class Actinopteri; order Osmeriformes; family Salangidae; genus Protosalanx; species Protosalanx chinensis. The sequence continues at coordinate 638,656 of CM059324.1, forward strand.
GAGAGAAAGAGATAGAGAGAGAGAGACATCGATAAAGAGATAGAGAGAAAGAGATGAGGAGAGAAAAAGAGATACAGAGAGAGAGAGAGGGAGAGGCCAGTCCTTCATGGTATTTAGATGAGGGGCTTCCTCAGCTCTGCTGAAGGGTGACTGTGGGGCATCTGAGCGTGGCACCACAGGACATGCCCACTGAGACAGGGCCGCTACCCCATCCTCTTACTTATGCATGGCATATATACATGTGCCCCCACTTATGCAAACAGGGTCATATCCATAGCAGAATTTGGCCTTCATACAAAGTTTTGGGAGTAATGCACACGCGTGTTTGAATGTGCTTACTGGGTCACAGTAGCAGCAAACATATTTAAACTGAAGAAATCCACTGTCCTTCACAAACACTAAACTGTCTTTGCTATTCAACAACGTGTCATACCTGAAGAAAAAAAAGGATGTACATGTGAATCATACAAATATACAAGATAATATTTGTGAATAATGACTAAAAGGATTATATTAGAAATGGAAGAAAGTTCAGCGTTTAAAGCACTGATTAGAGAAATGCATTCCTGAGTTTGACAGTAAAAGACATCCCATTCTGTTTATCCGACTCCTTTAAGCTCCCTTCCCCTCGCCCACCATAAACCTCCTCCCTCACATCCTCAATGAAACGAACGGCAAAAACACACACCACAAAAAAACACCAATATCAAGTTTAAACTTCCTGTGAAAGTGTTGGTCACACGTCTAACTGCAGAGGAGCTGTTAAGGCGAGGAGGAGACAAGAGCAGCGGCAATTAGAATGACAGGAAAACAGATTGAGTGAGACGGCAAAAAGGTCCTCGTGTTTCCACACATGCAGCCTGATATGGTACCAGAGATCCTCTAACATCAGACCTGATCGAACATCTGAACACAGACAAACAAACCATGTGACTGACATAGTGCCCCCCCCATCCCCTCTGCCCTCTCCCCCCTTCCATCTCCGGCCTGCTCTCAGTTTTGAGGTTTCAGAGCCCCCCCCCCGGCCCCCCCGGCCCCCCCGGCCCCCCCGGCCCCCCGCCTCCTTCCCAGGACCCCCCAACCCCCAAACATGGACATATCTCCTGATGGCTGCACACATCCAGTGATTACACCCCCCACCATGCACACCCCCCCCCCACCATGCACACCCCCCCCACCATGCACACCCCCCCCCACCATGCACACACGCATGCACATCCCCCCACCACCCCCCACTTCCAACACCACCCCACTTCACAACACACAAACACACACACACACACTCGCTCAGAGGGGCTAATTAAGGCTTTAATATGCAAATGAGAGCCGCAGTAAATTACACAGCTGGCAAATATGCCTGTTTTCTCCCTGAAAATACATCAGGAGACCAGTGAGGAGTTTGCTGTTGTTGTGTTTGTGGAAAGATAAGGGATTGTTTTCGCTTGTTTTGTTTTTTTCTCCTCCTTTCTCTCTCTCTCTCTCTCTCTCTCTGTGTGTCTTTCTCTCCTCTCTCTCTCTCTGTACACACTCATGTCCTCTTTGTTGAGGGATCTTGGGTAATACCGGTGTATCACTTCATGTAGTTATGTTGTACAAGTTGTCCTACCTGGAGACAGGCAGGCTGAGGGGTGACATCAGCACAGTGGAAGACTTTCATCAGGAAAAGCTGCGACTTCAACCCACTGGTCTCTCCCCTTGTAAATGGTGAAAGTGCTGCAGAGGCACAGTCAATGACAGAGGCAGAGAGATACAGAGGCAGTAGAGATACAGAGGCAGTAGAGATACAGAGGCAGGGAGATACAGAGGCAGTAGAGATACAGAGGCAGGGAGATAAAGAGGCAGGGAGATACAGAGGCAGTAGAGATACAGAGGCAGGGAGATAAAGAGGCAGTAGAGATACAGAGGCAGTGGAGATACAAAGGCAGGGAGATACAGAGGCAGTAGAGATACAGAGGCAGGGAGATACAGAGGCAGTAGAGATACAGAGGCAGTAGAGATACAGAGGCAGGGAGATACAGAGGCAGTGGAGATACAGAGGCAGGGAGATACAGAGGCAGTAGAGATACAGAGGCAGTGGAGATACAGAGGCAGGGAGATACAGAGGCAGTAGAGATACAGAGGCAGTGGAGATACAGAGGCAGGGAGATACAGAGGCAGTAGAGATACAGAGGCAGTAGAGATACAGAGGCAGTAGAGATACAGAGGCAGTGGAGATACAGAGGCAGTGGAGATACAGAGGCAGTAGAGATACAGAGGCAGTAGAGATACAGAGGCAGTAGAGATACAGAGGCAGTAGAGATACAGAGGCAGTGGAGATACAGAGGCAGTGGAGATACAGAGGCAGTAGAGATACAGAGGCAGTAGAGATACAGAGGCAGTAGAGATACAGAGGCAGTGGAGATACAGAGGCAGTGGAGATACAGAGGCAGTGGAGATACAGAGGCAGTAGAGATACAGAGGCAGTAGAGATACAGAGGCAGTAGAGATACAGAGGCAGTAGAGATACAGAGGCAGTGGAGATACAGAGGCAGTGGAGATACAGAGGCAGTGGAGATACAGAGGCAGTAGAGATACAGAGGCAGTAGAGATACAGAGGCAGTGGATATACAGAGGCAGTAGAGATACAGAGGCAGTAGAGATCCAGTTAGTGGAGACAGAGGCAGTAGTTCTGGAGAGGCAGGGTGAACCCTGGTTCTTCCAGGCTGTGAGGTTTCCACCTCAGTTCTGTGAGACGTCTCTGAGGTTCAGGATGGTGTGACAGGGGCCTGGAGCGAGGGGCCCCTCCAGAGGCATGATGACGCGAGCCATCACCCCACTGAGCATCAACCCAAGAGCTGACTACATGCATGGGCAAGCTGTCACATGACTGATGTCAGCTGGTCAGCCACTGAGACTGACCCACCCCAACTGAACAGGCCCCTCCTCCCCCCTCCGGAACACACACACACACACCCACACACACACACACACACACACCCACACCCACACACACACACACACACACATCCACACACACACCCTCACACACACACACACACCCACAAACACACACACACACACACCCACACTACCATGATGCCTCCTTTCCTCCAGCTTCTAATTCAAGCTGTGTGGAAGAGACTGCAGAGGCTACAGACACAGCACACTAGCTTCTCTCCAGACACAGACACTAGCTTCTCTCCAGACACAGCACACTAGCTTCTCTCCAGACACAGCACACTAGCTTCTCTCCAGACACAGACACTAGCTTCTCTCCAGACACAGCACACTAGCTTCTCTCCAGACACAGACACTAGCTTCTCTCCAGACACAGCACACTAGCTTCTCTCCAGACACAGACACTAGCTTCTCTCCAGACACAGCACACTAGCTTCTCTCCAGACACAGCACACTAGCTTCTCTCCAGACACAGACACTAGCTTCTCTCCAGACACAGCACACTAGCTTCTCTCCAGACACAGCACACTAGCTTCTCTCCAGACACAGACACTAGCTTCTCTCCAGACACAGCACACTAGCTTCTCTCCAGACACAGCACACTAGCTTCTCTCCAGACACAGCACACTAGCTTCTCTCCAGACACAGACACTAGCTTCTCTCCAGACACAGCACACTAGCTTCTCTCCAGACACAGACACTAGCTTCTCTCCAGACACAGCACACTAGCTTCTCTCCAGACACAGCACACTAGCTTCTCTCCAGACACAGACACTAGCTTCTCTCCAGACACAGCACACTAGCTTCTCTCCAGACACAGCACACTAGCTTCTCTCCAGACACAGCACACTAGCTTCTCTCCAGACACAGACACTAGCTTCTCTCCAGACACAGCACACTAGCTTCTCTCCAGACACAGACACTAGCTTCTCTCCAGACACAGACACTAGCTTCTCTCCAGACACAGACACTAGCTTCTCTCCAGACACAGACACTAGCTTCTCTCCAGACACAGACACTAGCTTCTCTCCAGACACAGACACTAGCTTCTCTCCAGACACAGACACTAGCTTCTCTCCAGACACAGACACTAGCTTCTCTCCAGACACAGACACTAGCTTCTCTCCAGACACAGCACACTAGCTTCTCTCCAGACACAGACACTAGCTTCTCTCCAGACACAGACACTAGCTTCTCTCCAGACACAGACACTAGCTTCTCTCCAGACACAGACACTAGCTTCTCTCCAGACACAGCACACTAGCTTCTCTCCAGACACAGACACTAGCTTCTCTCCAGACACAGACACTAGCTTCTCTCCAGACACAGACACTAGCTTCTCTCCAGACACAGACACTAGCTTCTCTCCAGACACAGACACTAGCTTCTCTCCAGACACAGCACACTAGCTTCTCTCCAGACACAGACACTAGCTTCTCTCCAGACACAGACACTAGCTTCTCTCCAGACACAGCACACTAGCTTCTCTCCAGACACAGACACTAGCTTCTCTCCAGACACAGACACTAGCTTCTCTCCAGACACAGCACACTAGCTTCTCTCCAGACACAGACACTAGCTTCTCTCCAGACACAGACACTAGTTTCTCTCCAGACACAGACACTAGCTTCTCTCCAGACACAGCACACTAGCTTCTCTCCAGACACAGACACTAGCTTCTCTCCAGACACAGCACACTAGCTTCTCTCCAGACACAGACACTAGCTTCTCTCCAGACACAGACACTAGTTTCTCTCCAGACACAGACACTAGCTTCTCTCCAGACACAGCACACTAGCTTCTCTCCAGACACAGACACTGGCTTCTCTCCAGACACAGACACTAGCTTCTCTCCAGACACTGGCTTCTCTCCAGACACAGACACTGGCTTCTCTCCAGACACAGACACTAGCTTCTCTCCAGACACAGACACTAGCTTCTCTCCAGACACTGGCTTCTCTCCAGACACAGACACTAGCTTCTCTCCAGACACAGACACTAGCTTCTCTCCAGACACAGGCACTAGCTTCTCTCCAGACACAGACACTAGCTTCTCTCCAGACACAGACAGTAGCTTCTCTCCAGACACAGCACAGCACACAGACCTTCCAGGCATCTCTCCTTCCACACACCTTGTCTCTCCTTTGGTCCACATCCTCAGACGCACTACAGACTGACAGTATCTGGGACAGCAAACTCTTTTCCACTGTGGCTCATCTCTCGTGCTCTTTGTCCTCCAACAGTCCAACTCCAGTCAAACTACCCAGCAGTACAAATACTTTGGTTCTCAACTTTGCTCAGCGACAAACAAGCCCAGCTCCTCCTCCTCCTCCTCCTCCTCCTCCTCCTCCTCTTCCAGGGGCCCAAAATAAGTGCGCAGCCCCCCTTCCTGCTCCGTGCCCCCCTTCCTGCCATCTTAATTATCACTCTGTGAGGGGAAGTGTGCCCTCACCATGACACCTCACTGTGAGGAGTGACATGTTTGAAGGGGAGAAGTGTGTTTAACTTCTGCATCGCTGTGCCTTTCCACTTCCCCAGAGGAGCACGACATTGACCAACTCTGAACCAATGTTTAAACAGCAAACAAGCAAACAGCCCATGTTCTCTGCATACTTGCTATGTAGTAGAGGGTGTAGATCATCTGGAGATCATTAGCGAGGTTGACAGAGTCCACTGATAAGAGGAGTAAACAGATTCCACCTTGCAGAGGCTCCAGATAACTTGCCCCCTCTGAATGTTGCTTCTTGGGCTGAGCTCGATGAATATTTTAGATGAGTAAATAATTAATAATTAACATCTAAACAGGCCAATGATCAAACAGTGCAGCAACGCCATAAAAAACTCTGATGGTTGTAAACAAAGCCAGCTCAGATTGCCAGGGCCCAGATCTGCACCAAACCAGCTACTTTCCCTTTCAAATATGCGCATCGACAACGCCCCCCTCCATGTTCAAATACAACTACACACAAGTAATCGCACACATGCTGCACGCATTCACACACACACACATGCTTGTAAACGCACAAAACATCGACACGGGCGCGCTCACTTGGGGCCCACTAGTGCTTCCATCAACACACACTCATCCTCTGTCGCTCACATGCATACTCACACCCCGTTTTACTTTTTCGAAAAATGGAATTTTCACATTTCTGTGCGACCCAGGGAATACAGAGGCACGGAGTGAGAACACTTGATCTGCCCCCCCGCTGCTTTCTGATGGAAAGATTTGCTTTTTAATACAATCGTCTCTCTCCCCACCTGGCTATGACATGCCAAGACAAATCCCAGCTGTGTGACTCCTAAAACCTGACAGAGCTCCAATCTTCCCTGATTACCATCCCTTACCAGCCCACCACCAAACCTTCACACTATGGAAATGTTAATCATGTGACTCGGAGCCTCACGCCCGCATGAAATGTTGTTCTGGAAGCCAGAGCCTGTGGCCTGTTCAAGAGGAAGATGTACAGGTAGACTGTGTGGAGCCCCATCTGCCAAATGTTCGCCTATCTTTAATTTCAGCCAGTTGTTTTTCCATGTTTTCTGTATCCTTGCCTTTAGCCAGAGGAGAAATTTCATGAAAAATCTGAATTAATCGAGTAAACAGCAAAGTATACAAACAAAATCACTGCGTACAAAAATGAAACAACTTTTGAGTCGCTCATGGATCGCCTTAAGAATTAATTTGAAAGTAAGCATTTTGCTCCTTGGAGATTTTAATTAATGCTTTAATATGCAAATAAGTTAGCAGAGATAAAATCATGACAAACAGATGGCAAGCGTGGGTAATTATTTGGTGACTCCAGCAGGGCTGTGTATTAAAGTTGTGGCATCATTTTCCTCAGGCTCTCAGTCACACATGAAGGAAAGAAAACCCAGAGTCTCACATATTGGAGAAAAGTCATCGTAATCAATGACTTTCTAGCGTCTTCCTACAACTTTTAACCACTAAACTAATAAGACTAACTACAAGCTACAGCATATGGTCATGCTGTTCATCAATAGCAGCTATTTTTATGAGTTCGACACAGTTGTTATTCCCAGCTAAGTCGATCCAGACAATGCCAGTTTTCGTCGCTCGTGTTTGAAAGCTTTTCCAGTCAGATATCAGAAGGTTCCTTGGCTGTGTGTTTGTGCTCAGTCTGACCTGCTCTTGTTGGGGGTCCAGGTGCAGAGAGGTGACTGTCTGGTTGATCCTGAGGGCCAGTGATAGAGCCATGAGCCCCCCAGCTCTCACCTCGTTCTCCCACAGGTCCAGCTGCTCGATCTGACGACTCTCTGCCACAAACTCAGCCAACGCCACGACTCCTGGGTGACGAAGACGACCTTTGACCTCAGCCTACATCCACTATCACAGCAAAACCTCCACTTCACTTGATCCTTTTGCTTAGTGACAAACTGTTTTACACCATGTAGCACTACAGAAGGCATTATGGGATGTTGAATGTACTGGATGATGTCACAGAGTGACGGTACCTTCACAGGTGATGTGAGTCTGGGCCACGCCCAGGTGAACCAACGACTGGTTCATCATCAGAGGCTCCTTCAAGATGTGGATTCCTTGATTCTGTATCTTGTTTCCCCCCAAGTTCAAAACCTTGAGAGTCTTCAGAAGAGGCTGGAAAACAGAGGGACAGACACAAGGTCAAAAGGTCACAAATAAAGCATCTTCACATCAACACATGGTTTAACTCCTACTTCAATACAACATTCATTGCTGTCAGAGAAAGAAAAACAGTGAAGTGAAAACATGAGGAAGCACTTCTGCTCTTCTGAGCTCCTCATCAGATCAGACTCAGGATGTTTTCCACAGCAGACGGATGTTTGGTTTTTACCAGAAGTTTCAGAACGTTTCATCTGCACTCAGCCTCTGGAGAGCTGCTGCTCTGATCCTCTGGAGGGAAATTAGCGTTGAAGCTTGACGAGCGTCAGTCCAGCCCAGGGGGCGTCTGCCTCTGGAGCGGGAGCTGACACGTCTCCCAGGTGTGAGGAGCGTCCCGCTCTCCTCCACGCCTCCTCAACACCCTCGTTCCGCTCCTTCTCTTGGGTCGACGGCTGAAGGGAGAGCGGAGGAGGGAACATGATGGAGCCCACCTGAGGAACATGGCTGTTCTCTGCTCATGTGTCCCACAGTAATAAGGAGCGACTCCAGAGCCTCATGGGTGATGAAGAAGATGAACCTCAAGGGAGCCTTTATCATGTTATACGTTGGACAACTGAAATCACTCCCAGGGATGAAAGCGTAAGGCACCGCAACAAATAATACCGGCCAATTAAAGACATGATTGCAGGGTTTAGCTCTGAGAGTAAAGCGTGGATGAAGCCTGTCCAATCAGAGCACAGGAGGTTTGGGACTGTGGGGAAAGCCAGGATGGAGAATCTGAGCTGAAACCCCAACAGATATCAAACAGAAGTTTTCTGAGAAGAGACGAATGAAAACTACGGAAACACAAAATATACATTTACTATAATGTAAAACACATGAAGGTATGTTAATAGACATGTTTCCTGGTCTCATATGAACCTTATGAATTAATGTCATGAACTGTAGATACCGAGATAACCACTTTATTTTAGACTAAACTGGAGATTTATGAAACAGGCGCTATTATGTTAGACTACCTCAGCATTCACTTCCACCGCAAACAAGGAACAAGCATGCTCAGTCTATCTACACCTGAGGACCCCCACCTGAGGACCCCCACCTGAGGACCCCCACCTGAGGACCCCCACCTGAGGACCCCCACCTGAGGACCCCCATCTGAGGACCCCCATCTGAGGACCCCCACCTGAGGACCCCCATCTGAGGACCCCCACCTGAGGACCCCCACCTGAGGACCCCCACCTGAGGACCCCCACCTGAGGACCCCCATCTGAGGACCCCCACCTGAGGACCCCCACCTGAGGACCCCCACCTGAGGACCCCCACCTGAGGACCCCCACCTGAGGACCCCCACCTGAGGACCCTCACCTGAGGACCCCCACCTGAGGACCCTCACCTGAGGACCCCCACCTGAGGACCCCCACCTGAGGACCCCCATCTGAGGACCCCCATCTGAGGACCCCCACCTGAGGACCCCCACCCTGCTCCTCAGGAACATGGACTCAGTGGTGTCTGGTCTGGATCAGCCTCTTTCTGCCTCTCTCAGCCTCTCTCAGCCTCTCTCAGCCTCTCTCAGCCTCTCTGCCTCTCTCTGACTCTCTTTGCCTCTCTCTGCCTCTCTCTGCCTCTCTCAGCCTCTCAGCCTCTCTGCCTCTCTCTGCCTCTCTTTCCTCCCTTCCTCCACAGGCTCGACAAGCTCAGCGAGGACAGATGCGAGGGAGAAGTAGGTCCCAGCAAACAGAGAGGTTAATAACAGCTCATCCTGCTTCATATTGGACACAAGCAGCCAGAGGCCTAATTATCATCATTAGGGGTGAAGAGCACATCTTCTTCTGTGGTAATGGCAGACCACAGAAGTGGTCCTCCCAAACACATATCTATTATTTAATCAAACTGTTCCTGTTTAGGGGTCTTGGTGGACTGTCACTCAGAATGCCTCTTGGCCTCCTAACAATGAGGTAGCCCTTTAATTTAGACTCTTTTGATTCTGCACAACATAAAGGCAGGGTTTAGGCTACCAATCAGAGAGGCTGAGAGAGCGGGTGGATATTATTAGGGATGAGACAGTGTTGATCTGCAGCAGAGGAGAGGGAGCTGTGTGCTGTGAGGTGCTGAGAGAGGCATCAGGTCCTGTCCTGTCTCCTGGACCACAGAGGACCTTCACTGGCTGTGAATACTGATGCTTCCTTACTGAACTAAGAAGCACACAGTGTAGAGTGAATGGTGTGTTGCTAGGGTTCGTCAGTGTTGTGAGAGTTATGAGGAGTCACTCACCAGAGCTTTGGCCAGATATACCAGACCGTTTGAAGTGATCTTGTTGTTGTTGAGTGTGAGGACCTTCAGGCCAGCTGGCTGCATGATCAGACCTTCACACAGCTCCTCCAGACCTACAGCACACCAGGACACAGCCAGGACACAGCCAGGACACAGCCAGGACACAGCCAGGACACAGCCAGGACACAGCCAGGACACAGCCAGGACACAGCCAGGACACAGCCAGGACACAGCCAGGACACAGCCAGGACACAGCCAGGACACAGCCAGGACACAGCCAGGACACAACAGGACTTAGAAACACAGAAGCTATTATCTACCTTTCAGTTTTAATACGTCATAAGTTATGTAGATTTCTGCTGCAGTGGACAACAATTTATTATGATTTTGAGGACTAGATTTAGCTAACCTAACTAATACATTATTTAAGGCATCATTTAGTGCAGTGCTTCTATTCCTGTTTCCAAGCAGGACAACAGTGTTGTGATGTGACTGCAGTGTACAGAGGTGACTGCAGTGTACAGGGGTGACTGCAGTGTACAGAGGTGACTGCAGTGTACAGAGGTGACTGCAGTGTACAGGGGTGACTGCAGTGTACAGAGGTGACTGCAGTGTACAGAGGTGACTGCAGTGTACAGAGGTGACTGCAGTGTACAGGGGTGACTGCAGTGTACAGAGGTGACTGCAGTGTACAGAGGTGACTGCAGTGTACAGAGGTGACTGCAGTGTACAGAGGTGACTGCAGTGTACAGAGGTGACTGCAGTGTACAGAGGTGACTGCAGTGTACAGGGGTGACTGCAGTGTACAGAGGTGACTGCAGTGTACAGAGGTGACTGCAGTGTACAGAGGTGACTGCAGTGAAGGTGACTGCAGTATACAGAGGTGAAGATGGTTAAATACCTGCGTCAGCTATAGCATTGTGGCCCAGGTCCAGTACTTGGAGGGTGCTGTTGTATCTGAGCAGGTCAGCTAACTGCATGGCGTCCTGGTAACTGTTGAGCTCGTTGCTAGTTAAGTACAACTCCAAAAGGCTTCTGTTGGTCTTCAACGCACCAACTAACACAGAAACACAAGGAAACCTATAGTGTCACATAAGTCAAGTTTGTTTGCTATTTGAGCACAGCGCACTGTACTGGCTCCGCTTCAAAGTCATTTGTGAGACTTGGAGTTGCAGTATTGTTGGAACAGAGAAAAGTGCAGTGCGCGCTCGCACACTTGATTACAGTGGTAAAGATCAAGTGGTACTTCTCATCCATTGTACGATGAATGATTTGTCGAGAATCATAGTCATGCCTTTTTTGTCAGAACAAGGCCGAATCTCCAATCCAATGCCTTCCCCGACACACACACACACATTAAAACATTATCGCTACACTCTCTTCATTATTGTGTAGAATTCTGTTCTGTGATTACTAGCCTGGCATATGAAAGTGTGTGTGTGTGTTAGAGAGTATATGTGTGCAACATTGTCCTTTAAGGCAGACAGAATGTGTGTAAGTGTGCATGTGATTATGTGTATGTCATTGTGTGTGTCTGATGTGTGTGTGAGATGGAGAGAGAAAGCGTGTGTGTGTGTGTGTGTGGTGGTGTATGGGTTGATGGTGTGTGTGTGTGTGTGGGTGTATGGGTTGATGGTGTGTGTGTGTGTGGGGGTGTATGGGTTGATGGTGTGTGTGTGTGTGGTGTGGTATGGGTTGATGGTGTGTGTGTGTGTGTGTGTGGGGGTGTATGGGTTGATGGTGTGTGTGTGTGTGTGTGTGGGTGTATGGTGTTGATGGTGTGTGGGTGTATGGGTTGATGGTGTGTGTGTGGGGTGTATGGGTTGATGGTGTGTGTGTGTGTGTGTGTGTGGGGTGTATGGGTTGATGGTGTGTGTGTGTGTGTGTGTGGGTGTATGGGTTGATGGTGTGTGTGTGTGTGTGTGTGTGTACCTGCGCTGCAGGTCCAGCTGTTGCTCCACAGCCTGTTGTTCCAGAGTGTGTGTACA
>CM059324.1:655457-676840 GCA_030340685.1 Protosalanx chinensis
CACCCCACCCACACCCACACACACACACCCCCACACACACACACACACACACACCCACACCCACACTTCCCTCCTTCTGTCTAACAAAGAAAAAATTGCTTCTAATCTGTTTATCTTCCCAAATGTTCTGTGAAAGAAAATAAGAAAAAAAGAAAGAAAAAAACGTTAATAAAAAGTATCTGTGTTTACGAGTAACTTTCTAAAAGTTGTATCTCCTCACTGTAGGTGACTTGAAGTCCTGTATTGTCCTGTCAGGTGCACTTCCTCTAAAGTGGTGCTGGTTATTCAATAGCTGAGAACTTTAAACAAAGGCTTTGATGAAACATGTTGATGGTCACAGCAGTGCCTTCCTAAAGACAAACCTCTTCCCCTCATAACCTCTCTTTGACCATGGAGGGAAGGGGGGGGGGCAGAGGGCGGGGGGCAGAGGGCGGGGGGGCAGAGGGCGGGGGGGGCAGTGGGCGGGGGGGCAGAGGGCGGGGGGGCAGAGGGCGGGGGGGCAGAGGGCGGGGGGGCAGTGGGCGGGGGGGCAGAGGGTGGGGGGCAGTGGGCTCCACCGGGGTAGTCTTGGTGGGGGTGGGAAATATGATAATTCCTTCATAATTAACATAATCATTTGCTTTTCACAATAATCACTTAACTCTACAGTGGGAGAGGGGGGGGGGGGCGGTGCAGTAGAAGCGCTCTCCTAATCCTCCCTGCGCTGGCCTGATAATGAGGAGGGGGGAGGGGAGGGGGGGAGGGGAGGGGGGGAGGGGAGGGGGGGAGGGGAGGGGGGGAGGGGAGGGGGGGTCACCCCCAGTCAGATGGCATCAGAGCGTGACGAGGTGATGGAGGAAGGGAGGCAGCCATGACACCTCAGACCATCACTATCAGTGTGGATTCTGAGGCCCCTCCCCTTTTGAGATGTTCCTCTGATACAGGATCAGTTCTTATAACACTAGATCTAATTTTCTTCTGTTTTTGTAACAGTTTGAGCTATTTGAAAATGTCTGTCCTTTTTTATTGAACTACTTGGTTCCAAGTACATCAGCGTACTCTCTGTTCATAAATATATCATTCATCAAAATACATATCACATAGTTCACTTTAACTTATTAGCTAAGATGTGAAATTCCACCCTTTAGAAGTCAACATTCCTCTGTACTGTAATATCTGTACATGTGACCTTGTAATTACTGATAAACAATGTAACTATATTGTTCCCATCCCCATGTTACAATCCTACTGTGCTGAGCAGACATCTTACCTTCTAAATCCAGACAGGGGAGGGTTTCCTGCACACAAGTCTCACTCTGTGGAGAGACACAGGGAGAGACACAGGGAGAGACACAGGGAGAGACACAGGGAGAGACACAGGGAGAGACACAGGGAGAGACACAGGGAGAGAGACAGGGAGAGACACAGGGAGAGACACAGGGAGAGACACAGGGAGAGAGACCGGGAGAGACACAGGGAGAGACACAGGGAGAGACACAGGGAGAGACACAGAGTCAGTGAGCAACACAGAACACAGGAGAGCAAATCAGAGACATGGAGAGGATGAGACAAACACAGCGATAGACCAGGACACAGAGAGACTGAACCCTGATACTAGTCTGTCAGGACACAGAGAGACTGAACCCTGATACTAGTCTGTCAGGACACAGAGAGACTGAACCCTGATACTAGTCTGTCAGGACACAGAGAGACTGAACCCTGATACTAGTCTGTCAGGACACAGAGAGACTGAACCCTGATACTATAGTCTGTCAGGACACAGAGAGACTGAACCCTGATACTAGTCTGTCAGGACACAGAGAGACTGAACCCTGATACTAGTCTGTCAGGACACAGAGAGACTGAACCCTGATAATAGTCTGTCAGGACACAGAGAGACTGAACCCTGATACTAGTCTGTCAGGACACAGAGAGACTGAACCCTGATACTAGTCTGTCAGGACACAGAGAGACTGAACCCTGATACTAGTCTGTCAGGACACAGAGAGACTGAACCCTGATACTAGTCTGTCAGGACACAGAGAGACTGAACCCTGATACTAGTCTGTCAGGACACAGAGAGACTGAACCCTGATACTAGTCTGTCAGGACACAGAGAGACTGAACCCTGATACTAGTCTGTTCCTCATCCTGGTTTGTTCAGAGTTTTGGCTCCTGCCATTCCAGAACATGAATTATGAATTTCACGCAGTTTACTGTTGATGGCAACACCACGTCCTAATTAACCAGTGTATATTAATTAGAAACAGCTGGTCATCTGTTGGTGTGTTTGCCAAGCCACTGTTCCATATACATCTCATTTGACTGCATCAATCACGGAGGGCGACATCATTGCGTAGATAGTGGATTACATTTTCGACAGCCAGAATGGAGAACAAGAATCGCACATCCCTCCCTCCTCTTCTCTTCTCGATGAAGAAAGCTTGAGCTGAGGCAGACAGTGAAGAAGACCCATGCAGTACTTTCTCTTGGCTGAATCCCCTGCCAGCTCAGTCTTCTATACAGCCTCTTTTATCCTTAAATATGATTCATTGTTCAAAAGAAATTAGAATTCAGAAGGACTTGCAATCATGTATTTTTTTATGTTCTCTGAGAGATGAGACAAAAAATATGAGCATACCTTCTGAAAAATGTCATTTTCAAACGACTGATTCAATTGAATTATCATCCCTGCATGTTACTGTTACCTACATGGGATTGGCGTTAAATTCTATGTAAATATATGAGAATAACTTTGACATTTTAATTTTGAACGTGCAAATGAATGGGACACATCAACACAAATTTTATTACATGTTATTGCAAGTTTTTCAAGATAGTGATAAAGATAGGAAATAGACCTTGTGATAACAATTGAATGGGCAAATTATAGTAGGAATCAAGGTTTACAGGTTCATAAGAAACAAATAAGACACGTAGCACAATCTCTCTCTGTTAGTAAAAATGTCCTACACACAAACACACACCCACACACACTCACACACCCACACACACACACACCCACACACACTCACACACACACACGCACACACCCACACGCACACACCCACACGCACACACACCCACACACACACAGTCCAGACTCTTCTTTAATATAACCTAAGTGTTTCTCTCAATGATAAGAGGCTTTGATATCCATCCATATTAATGATTAATACTAATAAATACTAATAAAACTATTAATAAAACCACTCGGCATGGGGTAAATAGCTTAAAAGAAAATGTTAACTTAACATTTTGTATTAATTGAAACAAGACTAAGAGTTCAGGCTAATCTTACAGCTAGAGAACAACATGTGCGTCAAGGTTTACATAGAAACACACACACACATACACACACACACAGCAGTTGGTGTTTTTCATCTTAATGAATTTCCAAACTTGTGCCCCCCCCCTCCCCCCGTTCCTCGCTGCCTCATGAAGAAGAGGGAGGAAGAAGAGGGGAGTCAAATCTACTGATGTGTCAGGAGGGAAGAGAACAGAGATAAAAAGAGACGCTCTTCCTCTCCCAGTCTGACAGGGGACATGGTTTATAAACTTGTACAGAAGTCGTCTCTGGTGCATTCTGCAGTGTTCAGTCTTCATGACAAACTGTCTCACTCTCTGGGTGGTTCTGTGTTTTTGTTAGAAAAAAAATCATTTTTTTCAGTCCCATTTAATTAGTTGAAAAAAATTAATTCAGAGCAACATTTAAGGCTCTTAGGGGTTAAAGTCACCGGCACGTTTTCCTTTCAGCATCTTTTCTGCAATAAAGGATAAATTATTTAAAATAACACGACCTTTTATCTCACACCCTTTGAAGGCGGCAAATTAAAAATGTAAATTGGGAGCAAATTAATATGCAAATATATTCATTCCCAGTTAACAATTAGCAATTAAACCTGCAGTGTCTAGAAAGAGCATAGACAAAATTAGTAACTTAATTTATCATTTAAAAAAATTCAACGTACACAAAATTCTAATTGACTTTTAAAATATTTCCAACTGTCTCTTTGTTCATCTGTGATGATTTTGAAATTCATGATAGCATTCTTGGTAGAATAATTAATTAGTCTTCATGTAAAATATATTGTTTCCTTAAAGGTTGCTTTCAAAACCACATTTTACCCTCAACTTGCTTGATCGGTTGTTTGTCATGATGTTTTATTTATGCATGTATTTCTCTTGATACGTATAGCTGTGTGTGTGTGTGACTGTCTGTGTGTGTGTGTGTGTGTGTGTGTGTGTGAGACTGTGTTTGTGTGTCTGTCTGTGTGTGTCTGTCTATGTGTGTGTGAGACTGTGTTTGTGTGTCTGTCTGTGTGTGTCTGTCTGTGTGTGTGTGTGTGTGTGTGTGAGACTGTGTGTCTGTGTGTGTGTGACTGTCTGTGTGTGTGTGTGTGTGTGTGAGACTGTGTTTGTGTGTCTGTCTGTGTGTGTGTGGGAGACTGTGTGTCTGTGTGTGTCTGTGTGTGTGTGTGTCTGTGTGTGTGTGTGAGACTGTGTGTCTGTGTGTGTGTGTGTGAGACTGTGTGTCTGTGTGTGTGTGTGTCAGCAGTATAAACAGCACACATATCCTCTAAGGTAGCTAGTCCCCCTAATCAGTGTGTCTGTACAGACCAGAGGGGTGGCACACATTCAAGTTTAAAACTGAGGATGTGATTGATACTCGCTGGTGTTTGGATATGAAGTCACAAAGCTTCTTCCCAACGCCAAGCACATGTTTATCACATATCAGTGACACAGAGACTTACTGATGAATACTAAGGTGCAGCCTAAAGAGGGAGGAAGAGGCACAAAGAAATGCATGACAGAGGAAGACGAACAAACAGACCTGACTTTAGGATTGAAAATCCTCAAATCCTCTGAGACTTGAACTCTTGTTTTCCAGAAGATACTTTTAATGTCACTTCAGTTCTAAGCGGAGACAATGTTAAATGATGGTGCCAACACTACTAGCAACCCATAAAGTAGTATAATAAAACTACTAACATAAGCTGCTTGTATATCTAACCGACCATGAAATATTCCATCTATTTTAATGACGTACTTACAAATCCTTACTATTGTCTGCACTGTAGAAAACTCACACCACAAAATCATACAGCCGTAATTACAACATTTCCCGTATACATCTAGGACATGCACACGTCTAACGGTTCAATTTGTATTTTTATCTATTTAATATTTGAATCCTGTGCATATTAGGCATGGACATAAAGTGTGTAATTAATATGAGCAGTCAGTAGACTGGTGGACTGAAGGGTTCTGAGTTGAGCTGTTCAGTGTGTCTCCAGTGAAGCTCTGCCTGCTGTCTCTGAGCCCAGAGACAAGAGACCTTCCTGAAGACCACAGACAGACTGCAGAAGAGACACACCTCCCTGAAGACCACAGACAGACTGCAGAAGAGACACACCTCCCTGAAGACCACAGACAGACTGCAGAAGAGACACACCTCCCTGAAGACCACAGACAGACTGCAGAAGAGACACACCTCCCTGAAGACCACAGACAGACTGCAGAAGAGACACACCTCCCTGAAGACCACAGACAGACTGCAGAAGAGACACACCTCCCTGAAGACCACAGACAGACTGCAGAAGAGACACACCTTCCTGAAGACCACAGACAGACTGCAGAAGAGACACACCTCCCTGAAGACCACAGACAGACTGCAGAAGAGACACATCTTCCTGAAGACCACAGACAGACTGCAGAAGAGACACACCTCCCTGAAGACCACAGACAGACTGCAGAAGAGACACACCTTCCTGAAGACCACAGACAGACTGCAGAAGAGACACACCTTCCTGAAGACCACAGACAGACTGCAGAAGAGACACACCTCCCTGAAGACCACAGACAGACTGCAGAGGAGACACACCTCCCTGAAGACCACAGACAGACTGCAGAAGAGACACATCTTCCTGAAGACCACAGACAGACTGCAGAAGAGACACACCTTCCTGAAGACCACAGACAGACTGCAGAAGAGACACACCTCCCTGAAGACCACAGACAGACTGCAGAAGAGACACACCTTCCTGAAGACCACAGACAGACTGCAGAAGAGACACACCTTCCTGAAGACCACAGACAGACTGCAGAAGAGACACACCTCCCTGAAGACCACAGACAGACTGCAGAAGAGACACACCTTCCTGAAGACCACAGACAGACTGCAGAAGAGACACACCTTCCTGAAGACCACAGACAGACTGCAGAAGAGACACACCTTCCTGAAGACCACAGACAGACTGCAGAAGAGACACACCTTCCTGAAGACCACAGACAGACTGCAGAAGAGACACACCTTCCTGAAGACCACAGACAGACTGCAGAGGAGACACACCTTCCTGAAGACCACAGACAGACTGCAGAAGAGACACACCTTCCTGAAGACCACAGACAGACTGCAGAAGAGACACACCTTCCTGAGTCTCTCCAGGCTCCACTTCAGATGCCTTCATGGCATTTTAAATGCATCACTAACCACCCCTGTTATCACTGTAATGAGAAGAGAGACATATGTCCAGTCTCCCCACTGTTTTCGATAAGGCAGCATTCAGCCGCAAACACTCCAATCTTCTTTCCCTTTTTATTTGCATGTGAAGCGCTAACAACAGTCAAGGAAATAGTGCAGCACTTACTTAGTGACATTTATCTGCTGGCTGGCTGTTCCCTACACCAGGGGAGCTGCAATAACAATCAGCAGGCATTTAATTTAAAAAATGTGTTCCCTTTAGAATTACACCAGAAAGGAGAAGGTATCTTTGGACTCACACTAGTCACAACCCATGTTGTAACACCATTGTAGTAAGGGGAATATTAATGCTAATCAGGAAGAAAACAAGAAGAAGAAAAAAAACTGCTGGGATTGTAAAGAAACAGAAACCTTCCTCCATTTTGTGAGTAGATTATTTGTATTTATTTCATTTTCCCTTTGCGACCAGAATAGCAGATCTGTGAATTGAACATGACCTGAAGATTGCTGGAAATGTCATGTTCTCAGTTAAGTGCTGCCATAATTCTCCCAGCAACAAACGAGGGAAGTTATGTTGAGGTAATTGATTTCTCCTCAGTCCACTCAACTGCATAATCAGCAAGAGAAACACCCAGTATATTTGAAGCAGACCGACCACCAACAAGCAACCAGACCACAGCTTATATCTACCCTGCCTGGCTTCAGTACAACTCTGACTGAACAACAATTCAGATTCAGGTCAACATCTCACTTGATTCTTGTGTTTGCTTGCCACACATAAACAATGCTTTTTGAAGATTCATAAAACATAGTTAGAGTGCACTCCAAAGTACACGCTATTATAAAGAAATAATTGAAAATGGACAAATATTATGACCTCAGTGCCATATTATAAAAAAACAACAGTCCTTCAAAACCCTCTTCAAAACCTGTACAATGTGGCTCCATGTTAGGGGGTCACTTCTGAAAGAGGGTTACAGCCTCGGAAGTTGATCTTAAACACTAGATATTAGACATTAGAAACATCGAAACATTTACATGTGAAAGGGAGGGAAGAATACAACAATGGAAGGAAAAGGAGCATCTTCTCTGTGTTTTAGGAGTTGGTGTGTTTAAACACAGCAGCCATGGACCTTGACTCACTAACTATTGTCTGCCAGTCCTACGAAGACCTAACCAGCAGCAATACTGTGTTATCCACTTAGAACATTTCAAAGCAAACGCAAAAGCCCAAGGGTACAATAAAAAGCTTTAAATAGTCTTCCACAGCCCTCCTTCAGGGACTACCCCTGCCTGAAAATACCTAATTTAATAAATATGCTCTTTAAGCTCACAGTCTTGCTTTGCATATGCACGTATTATGAATTCACTTGGAGCACTTTGGTCTAAATAGTTCTCCCCTTAACCATACATATTTTGCTCTCTTAGAAGGACCACCTACATTCATTTAGAAAGCAAGTAGGTTCATTACTCCCTTCCAGATAATACAGAGAGTGTGTGCTTAATGTAAGCTCTGCTAACTCTTTCAGTTTCCACAAATAATTCTCCTTGATCTAATCATGAATTTATGCAGAAGAGAAGCTAACGTTCACAACATGGATGGTGCAAAGGAAGTAAGTAAGTACATAAAATGAATTATACATACAGTGTGTGTGTGTGTGTGTATGTGTGTTTGCGTGTGTGCATGCATGTGTATGTGTGTGTGCGTGTGTGGCCTGTGTGTTTGTCACCAAGTGTGTGTGTGTACTTGTTCATGTTTATTTGTTTTTATTTACAGCTGTGCTATTATTTGCAATTCCACTAACTTCAAACCAACATGGTGGTTAACCTGTTCTTAGCCTCTTGTTTGCACAGGAGATGTTGTCATTTTAGTGCAGTAAGCATGATTGAGGCAGATTGAATGAACTGATTCAAATTACCAGTGGAATTTGAATATGGGAATTCTTAATGTGCCTGTTACTGCAAATTCTAGGGAAGCATTGTCTATCTACTGCAGACGAACTTGTCACGTGTGTTTTTATCTAGGCTCTAAATATCTATGCTCTATCTAAATAGCATCACCACATCAACTTGGCTGCTTCTAATATACAGTATATAATAATATATAATTAACTGAAAGGGAAATACAATATAAATTAAGTTGAAAGTCAAGACTGCTTGTCAAAGAAAGACAAACACTTCATGTTGTGTCAAATTCACCGTCAATTCCTGAATTAGTCTCTTAATGTCTCTCAAAATAGGCCCATTGTGGAGACCATATGGATTGTAACATTTAGCAGTTCTTAATTGGAAATCAGAGCACAAATCATAACCATGATATGGAGTTTACCTCCAGCTGCTCCACGATCTTGGGGTTTGGTTCCACATGGTGCTTCTCACAGCTCTTCTTGTAGACCAGAAGTATCTCTGCCAAGCTGAGGCTGTCAACTAAAATAGAAGAATACAGTCATTCCAGCTTTAATGTCTCCTTGTCCCAGTGAACTGGGAGCTCCCATTCAAAGAGCCATAAGACAAACTGGACGTGTGTGATGAACTGTGAGAGGAGAGGATGTGACACTCATGGGTGTGGGAAGGGCAGAGAGAGGATGAGTGTGCTCTATCAATCAGCCAATCAAGCGATCCGATGTATCACACACACACCTCAGTGCATATTTGCTGTGAGATTCTAACAAAACAAGATGTATTCTGCAGTTCCAGGATTTGAAAGATGGAGACAACAGAGGGACTTGATTTGGTGTTTTTGACTGGAGTTCAGTTCCTGTTTTAGTGTTTTGTTACTCGCAATGGTAACTTGATGACATCCAACATTACAACAAACTGATATTCACTCATTATTCTTTGCTGAAACTTCTCCCATTGGTTCTCAGCTTTCCCCTGTAGTAATGACTGAAGTCAGGTGGCTGAGCGGTTAGGGAGTCAGGCTAGTCATCAGAAGGTTACCAGTTTGAATCCTGGCCATGCCAACATGACATTGTGTCCTTGGGCAAGGCACTTCACCCTACCTGTCTCAGGGGGGAATGTCCCTGTACTTGCTGTCAGTTGCTCTGAATGAGGGCGTCTGCTCAAATAAAAGACTAAATGTGAATGATTGCAGTGATTTCCCCCCTTCCTGAGACAGACAAACCCCCAACACAGACAATTAAACTTCCAGTATGATTCCAGATGCATCCCTGTATTGAGAACCATGGACAATTAGTTTAAAGTTATCTAATTAATGAATTCATTTCCAAACATTTAGGCCAGTTGAAGTGTGACTATGTTGGTTAGCATGTTTATGCAAATGCTGATTATAGATTGTGTGTGAGACCAGACAAGAGCAGAATAAGTAGGGACACTGATCAGAAGACAACAACACTAAATTAGGCCTCTTTGTAAACACAAACGTTCCAATTAAGCTGCACTTTAAACAGAATAAAGGCTTCCTCCTCTGTGGAAGAACTGATTTAATTGTACGTGTTGTGCAATTTCACATTTCTCACCAAAGTTGTTTGTGTAGCTGTGAAATGGGTCTACATTACACAACATGTCCAAATCTCCTTGAGCCTCCTGAATATAAACCCCGAGCTAGACCTCACCGTGTGTGTCTGGGTCCCTGGGCTCAGAGAAGCCCGACACCATCTCTTCATCTGGAGGAAAAGACACGTGCTTTTCAGCTTTGCTGTTGGTGTGCAGCAGGATTGGCACCGGACAACCGTCACTGTCACTTTGTTTGGTCATTGTTTTGTCTTTCATGTATCCAGCGTGGGATCCTGTCCTGTGAACGAACTGACTTTGAACAGTCTTGAACAGTTCAAAGGAGTCTGATGACAGTTCCCCTCCCTCCAGAATCCCAGAGAACAGTTAACTCCAGAGTTTGATATTTAGGTCAACCAACATTTTGCTGTAGTGAATGAAATGATGGCAGCGTCAATGGAACAACGTTGTTAGAGTGAATTATTCCCTGGGCTCTGAAGTTCTGTTGTGGCT
Organism: Protosalanx chinensis; assembly: GCA_030340685.1. Lineage (NCBI taxonomy): Eukaryota > Metazoa > Chordata > Actinopteri > Osmeriformes > Salangidae > Protosalanx > Protosalanx chinensis. The sequence goes on from CM059324.1 coordinate 665,887, forward strand.
CCCTGGTATTAGTCTACCTGTTTAGATACTGGACACCAGTATATTCATATGTTATTCATGAGTCACATGTGTGTCCTGCACTGCAGGTGAAACCTCATCTGTCAAACCTAAGATCACATTACCTTCAAATTAATATACTCACATTATCTTCCTCATCCACCATCATCATCCATCAGTCCTGGTTTCATCCTTCCTCATCCATATTTCCAATGATGAAAAAAAAACACCATTTCCCAGAATGCCTGTGAGTTGGACGCTGTGACGCAGTTGTTTTAACCAATCAGATCGCGCAGCTCAGCAGACCGTCTTCCTGTTTGAGAGTTTTGCGGGAAGTTCAGAGCATCAAGCAGAAACATCAGAAACATCAGTTAAGGTAAATAACAACATGTCTGATGTTTTAATAAAACAAACAAAATGTTTCTGTACATCGTACTGTAAATAACAACGATGTTACGATGCTAGTGAAGACTTCGGCAGCAAGCAAGGCCACCATGACTGTTAGCTCCGTGTTAGCTTGTGATGCTAACTTGCTGGCCTTGAAAGAAGCGAACCATCCAGCTAGCCTGAGCTAGCTCTCCTAGCTGCCACATACTGAAGCAACACGATCCACTGAGCCGGGCAGGATGAAGAGACACAGAGTTAGAGAGACACAGAGTTAGAGAGACACAGAGTTAGAGAGACACAGAGTTAGAGAGACACAGAGTTAGAGAGACACAGAGTTAGAGAGACACAGAGTTAGAGAGACACAGAGTTAGAGAGACACAGAGTTAGAGAGTTAGAGACAGAGAGCCAGAGAGTTAGAGAACCAGAGAGTTAGATAGACAGAGAGTTAGAAAGAGAGTTAGAGAGACAGAGAGACAGAGAGTTAGAGGGATAGAGAGACACAGAGATAGAGAGCCAGATAGTTAGAGAGATGGAGAGTTAGAGAGACAGATAGTTAGAGAGACAGATAGTTTGAGAGATGGAGAGACAGAGAGTTAGAGAGATGGAGAGTTAGAGAGACAGAGAGTTAGAGAGATGGAGAGACCAAGAGTTAGTTTGAGAGCTGAACCTCGGACCTGATTCCATCCTGCTGTCCATAGCTATCTAGTACCTAGTGAGCTCCTGTGGTCTTACTCTGTATACTGTGCTGAATGTACATTAGCCACCTAGCTAACTATGGTCTGTGTTCCAGATGGCTCCTAAAGCCAAGGCAGGAGGAAAGGGCAGAGGACCTGCTAAGAGGAAGCTGGCTGAGGAGTTCCCCCCAGGAGAGATCCTGACAGACACCGGCAAGAAGTCCTGGAAGCTTGGGGCTCCTATAGGACAGGGGGGCTTCGGACTCCTGTACCTGGGTAAGAACAAGGACATCTAGAACCAAATACAGAACAAACAGACAAACAGACAAAACCATAATTTCTTTATTTATTCCTGTTAATTGAATCGTTTTGTTTTCTCTCCAGCGGATGAAAATACGCCCAAACCCGTTGGAGCGAATGCTGCGTATGTCATCAAAGTGGTGAGTCATGGCTAGATGATTCTAACACCCTGTGTGTGAAAAGCCCATTCTGGTCTCTATCAGAAGATTCGACTCCTTGTTAGTGAACGTACGAAGAGAGCCTGTTGTACAGAGGAGCATCAGTAGCATGTTGTGCATGTCAGTGATGTAGAGGAAGGTTCTGGAATCACATCAGTTCATAACTTTGTGTGTTTTCTTCCTTCCAAGGAGCCGAGCGACAACGGACCTCTGTTTTCTGAGCTAAAGTTTTACATGCGAGCGGCCAAGCCTGATCTAAGTATGCTGCCACACCCTGACTTCTAATGACACACACACACCCTCACACACACCCTCACACACTCACACACACACACACACACACACACACCCTCCACCAGCAGTAGGCCCTCTTTACACAGAGCAAGGAGCAAACAATCAACTTTCTTAATTAAAAAACAAAGTAGTTAGTTGTGTGTGTTCCTTGCTAGGCCTCTTATTGAAGCAGCTTCCATAGTGTCTTTGGTGGCTGTGGTGTTTCCGCCCCAAGGCCACAGCTTTGCATTTTATATCATAACAATCCAAATGTCAGTCTCCCCTGACAATTAACTGTTATATTACTAAGGAACCATAGGCTCATATTTTATTCATGGGGAGGATCGTGATGTTGGTAAATATTTGTCCCAGCAGCAGACTAGCTTGCAGCCCCTCATGTTCTGGTCACTCCCCATGGAAAAGTGCTCTCATTACTTTGAGCATCATCACCTTCACCAACATCAAGATTATATTGTATTTAGACTGGATTGAGGGTATACCTTGAATATATATATATTTGTTGTATATATTCCATTTCTGTCTTATCGGTATGGAACATTTTCTGGAACATTCTGAGGCATTTCTGCTCCAGGTTTCCCAGTGACTTTGTCCTCATCTTGAGGGGTTATTTTGGCTGAGGAGCAGTTCTATGAAGCCCGAGGTGACCTGGCTTATAAAAAGGACTGTTCAAATGTATGTCTTCAGGTTGTACCTATAACGGCAGTGATGCTATTATATTACTAGTGTTTGTATTTTATTTTTCTTAGTTCAAACCTGGATGAAGTCTCACAAGATAAAGTATCTGGGTGTTCCAAAGTACTGGGGCTCGGGTCTTCATGAGAACGGAGGGAGACGGTGAGTAGACAGAGATCTTCTCCACATCCCTGACAGGAATCTCAGACTTCACTCTCTGTGGGATTAACTTGCTTCAAACTGAATCGGAGGACGTTTGTGTTTGAATCAGAAAAGCCACAAAGATTTCCAGACGATGCATGTTTTAGCCACACCTTAACATTCCTCAGGCTGCTATAATAATACTTCTAATAGTTTTGACTGACGCATCAGGACAGGTGTGGAAATCCTCTCTGCTTCTTCTTGTCATCAGGTACAGGTTCATGGTGATGGACCGCTTTGGGACGGACCTGCAGAAGAAGTTTGAGGCGTGTGGAAGGAAGTTCTCCAGGAAACTGGTCCTTCAACTGGGCCTGAAACTGGTGAGATATTAACCTGAGTTACATGACAGTATATGGTGGAGTTCTTCATATCAGTCAGTCTGGAAATCACAGTACTTAAGTAACATCTATTTTTTATATAGACCTAAACTCTGTTCTCATGCTTTACTAATCATATATATATATATGAGAAGTATGACATGATGTTTGTGTTGCTCCTTAGCTGGATATACTGGAGTACATCCACGAGCATGAGTATGTTCATGCTGACATCAAAGCTTCGAACCTCCTGCTCAGCCACAGCAACCCTGACCAGGTCAGTACCCCCCCCCCCCCCCCCCCCCCCCCCCACACACACACACACACACACACACACACCTGCCTGGAATAGGGACATCAATAAATCCACCTCCCCCCTCCTTCCTCTTCAAACAAGAAAAACCTTTCTGACCCCTAGATATGTAAGAAAAAAACTGGCGTGATATTTATTTAGATTATAATGCTCTGTGCTGCTTCATTAGATTCAATTAAGTGTGTGTAAGGAGGAGGAGGGGAGGAGGGGGGGCTTCTAAACACAGAGAGAGATTAGACTTCAGCTAACAGCTCTTTGGAGCACACAAGGTGGGGGGGACATGGGGCAAATATTTAATTTGGGGATTAATAATGTATCAGTGGTGTGTTATTAAAAGAGCTATTTTTAAAATTACAATTTAGAAAATCAAGCCCAGAGGATTATGTGAGGTGTTAGCTGTGCTGCTGTGGGCTGTGGGCTGACACTGGCCAACACACTTATTACAAACGCTAGTTTGGGACTCATGAAGATGTATTCACTGAAGTTCTGTTAAACTTTTCCTTTTGAAGCATGATGCAGGCAGTAGTTCACCTTATTTGTATATTTCCATGTACGCAGTAATCATGTTCATATACACATAGGGTGGATGGATTAAAGCATGCTTTAGATTGACTTGGTTGATGTCTTATTGTGTTGTTGAACCTGCAGGTTTACCTGGTAGATTATGGGCTGGCCTATAGATACAGTCCAGAGGGAGTTCTGAAGGAGTACAAGGAAGATCCCAAGAGGTGCCATGATGGAACCATCGAGTTCACCAGCATCGATGCACACAAGGGAGTGTGTGAGTACCACACTGGACCCACACACACACACACACACACACACACACACTGGACTAACACCCACACACACGCACACACACACTGGACCAACACACACACACACAAACACACACTGGACTAACACACACGCACACACACACTGGACTAACACACGCACACACACACTGGACCAACACACACACACACACACACACTGGACCCACACACACACACACTGGACCAACAAACACACACTGGACCAACACACACACACACACACACACACACACACTGGACCAACACACACACACACACACACACACACTGGACCAACACACACACACACTGGACCAACACACACACACACTGGACCAACACACACACACACTGGACACACACACACACACACACACTGGACCCACACACACACTAACACACACACACACACACTGGACTAACACACACACACACTGGACTAACACACACACACACACACTGGACCAACACACACACACACACACACACACTGGACCAACACACACACACACTGGACCAACACACACACACACACACTGGACCAACACACACACACACACTGGACCAACACACACACACACACACACACTGGACTAACACGCACACACACACACACACACACACTGGACCAACACACACACACACACTGGACCGACACACACACACACCTCCACACACTGGACCAGCACACACACACACACACACACACACTGGACTAGCGCTCACACACACACACACACACACTGGACTAGCGCACACACACACACACACACTGGAGTAGCATACACTCACACAAACACACACACACTCAGGCAGTTAACCACACATCTCTGATGAATCAGGATTTAGGCTTGTGGGCTAGTGTAACGCTGTGTGTGTGTGTGTGTGTCGTGCAGCGCCCTGCAGGAGAGGAGACCTGGAGATCCTGGGTTACTGCATGGTCCAGTGGCTGAGTGGACGATTACCCTGGGAGGACAACCTGCAGGACCCTCTGTATGTGAGGGACTCCAAGATCAGGTGACACCACACACACACACACACAGAGAGAACATGTACCACACACACACACAACATGTACCACACACACACACAGAACATGTACCACACACACACACAGAACATGTACCACACACACACACAACATGTACCACACACAGCAGAACCCCCAGATCTTTCAGGATGTGTGTTTACCCTTGTGGCTGTTTGTGTGAACGTCAGCCAGTGTGAAAGCTGTCCATGACACACACACACACACACACACAGGAAGCCATGTCACACTGACGATGAGTTAAGAGTGTGTGTTGGTAATTAACGCCACTGAAAGGCCCAAAGAGCTTGTTAGAGCTGTAGACCTTAAACCAGCTCTGGTTGTGTTTCGTCGTGTGTGTGTTTCTGTTTTTCTATGTGTGTGTGTGTGTTTCTCCGTGTGTGTGTTTCTGTTCTTCTATGTGTGTGTGTGTGTGTGTGTGTGTGTTTCTCCGTGTGTGTGTTTCTGTTTCTCTGTGTGTGTGTTTCTGTGTGTGTGTGTTGATGTGCTCAGATTGTAACTTGTTGATTCGCTCCATCAGATGCCAACAGAACATCTCTGACTTCATGTCCAAATGTTTCCCGTCTGACAAACCAGGTGAGGTCATGACCTGTACATGCTGTTACACACATTACACACATGCTGTTACACACATTACACACATCCTGTTACACACAGTACACACACATCCTGTTACACACAGTACACACACATGCTGTTACACACATTACACACATCCTGTTACACACAGTACACACACATCCTGTTACACACAGTACACACACATGCTGTTACACACATTACACACATCCTGTTACACACATTACACACATCCTGTTACACACAGTACACACACATGCTGTTACACACAGTACACACACATGCTGTTACACACATTACACACATCCTGTTACACACATTACACACATCCTGTTACACACATTACACACATCCTGTTACACACAGTACACACACACATCCTGTTACACACAGTACACACACACATCCTGTTACACACATTACACACACACATCCTGTTACACACATTACACACATCTTGTTACACACAGTACACACACATGCTGTTACACACATTACACACATCCTGTTACACACAGTACACACACATGCTGTTACACACAGTACACACACATCCTGTTACACACATTACACACATCCTGTTACACACAGTACACACACATGATGTTACACACAGTACACACACATGCTGTTACACACAGTACACACACATCCTGTTACACACAGTACACACACATCCTGTTACACACAGTACACACACATGCTGTTACACACATTACACACATCCTGTTACACACATTACACACATCCTGTTACACACAGTACCCACACACATCCTGTTACACACAGTACCCACACACATCCTGTTACACACATTACACACACACATCCTGTTACACACATTACACACATCTTGTTACACACAGTACACACACATGCTGTTACACACATTACACACATCCTGTTACACACATTACACACATCCTGTTACACACATTACACACATCCTGTTACACACAGTACACACACATGCTGTTACACACAGTACACACACATCCTGTTACACACATTACACACATCCTGTTACACACAGTACACACACATGCTGTTACACACAGTACACACACATCCTGTTACACACATTACACACACATGCTGTTACACACAGTACACACACATGCTGTTACACACAGTACACACACATGCTGTTACACACAGTACACACACATGCTGTTACACACAGTACACACACATGCTGTTACACACAGTACACACACATGCTGTTACACACAGTACACACACATGCTGTTACACACCCTACACACACACATCCTGTTACACACCCTACACGCATACATGCTGTTACACACAGTACACACACATGCTGTTACACACCCTACACACACACATCCTGTTACACACCCTACACACACACATGCTGTTACGTTGTGGTTGCAGTGTGTTCTGGGTCTCTGGTCCTTGAGAAGCACCTGTGTCTCCAGAACATGAAGCCCTGCTTGTGTTTACAGCTGAGCTGCTAATGAACTGAAGCACCTCCCCCCCCCCCCCCCACGCTCCTCCTCTCCTCCTCTCCTCCTCTCCTCCTCTCCTCTCCTCCTCTCCTCCTCTTGTACGATGCACACTCCTTCTTTACTCCATCACTCCATCAGTCCTCTCACAGTGAACACAGTGAACACAGGCACCTGTTGATTCGTGATGTTAATGAGTGCTAAAAGGCTGCTAATTCCCCTCGGGCCCAAACTTTCCACTTTAACTTTGTGTCGAGGCGGCTCTCTCTCCTCCCATGAAGGGTGCATTAGTGCCAGGCACGGGGGGGGGGGCACGGGGGGGGGGGGGGGGGGGGGTTGATTTGGAGCGAGACAGAGATCCATGCGTTTTATTTTTACATTTGTAATATCCTAAGTACATTTCTAATCCCTTTCACAACACACTCACTCACACACACACACACACACACTGTGTCTGGTCCTGGTCACATGATCACCGGCGCTCTGCTCAGCTCGGCGTCCGCCAACCAGCGTGACAGAAGGGGGCGTGTTCGACGCCACAGGCTGTAGTCATGGCGATCATCACAATGAGCTGGAGGAGAGCTGTCCCATCATCATGGCCGCCCTCCTGATCACCATGTCTCTGTCTGTTCTGGTGTCACTGCCCCTGTGAGAGGGAGGGAGGGAGAGGGAGATCCTCCAGTGATCCTCCAGTGATCCTCCAGTGATCCTCCAGTGATCCTCCAGTGATCCTCCAGTGATCCTCCAGTGATCAGTGATCCTCCAGTGATCCTCCAGTGATCCTCCAGTGATCCTCCAGTGATCCTCCAGTGATCCTCCAGTGATCCTCCAGTGATCCTCCAGTGATCCTCCAGTGATCCTCCAATGATCCTCCAGTGATCCTCCAGTGATCAGTGATCCTCCAGTGATCCTCCAGTGATCCTCCAGTGATCCTCCAGTGATCCTCCAGTGATCCTCCAGTGATCCTCCAGTGATCCTCCAGTGATCCTCCAGTGATCCTCCAGTGATCCTCCAGTGATCCTCCAGTGATCAGTGATCCTCCAGTGATCCTCCAGTGATCCTCCAATGATCCTCCAGTGATCCTCCAGTGATCCTCCAGTGATCCTCCAGTGATCCTCCAGTGATCCTCCAGTGATCCTCCAGTGATCCTCCAGTGATCCTCCAGTGATCCTCCAGTGATCAGTGATCCTCCAGTGATCCTCCAGTGATCCTCCAGCGATCCTCCAGTGATCCTCCAGTGATCCTCCAGCGATCCTCCAGTGATCCTCCAGCGATCCTCCAGCGATCCTCCAGCGATCCTCCAGCGATCCTCCAGGGATCCTCCAGGGATCCTCCAGGGATCCTCCAGTGATCCTCCAGTGATCCTCCAGTGATCCTCCAGTGAAGCCTCATTCTGTTTTCACTGTCTTTCTTTTCCGACATCAGATGAACTTCAGAAGTTTCTGGAAGAGATCAAGTCCCTGAGCTATACAGACAGACCGGCCTATCAGAAGCTGCGCTCCATCCTGCAGGCGGGGCTAAAGACCATCGGTGCCAAAGAGGACGACAAGCTGGACTTCACAAGTCTGGTGAACGGAGCCGGACCATCATCTGCTGTCAAGGTCAGTACACACTCACACACACACACACACTCACGCACACACGCACACTCGCACACACACACACACAGACACACTCGCACACACACACACTGAGCTGGAGGTCTGAGTGTGTGTGAGAGTGATCCATAGTCATGCACTTCCACACGTGTATGTAGGGGTGCTCAATGCGTCGATCGCGAATGTACTACTGGTAGATCGCATGGCATTAAAACGTAAACGCCCCCTTTTTTTTTTTTTTTTTTTACAAACAGCAAGATCAAATCTTATATGGATAGACAAAATGCAAACGTAGACGTCAGCCAATTATCCTCACTATGACATTTGTCACTTGACTGACAGTCGGTTTTACAAATCTGATCTCTGCGCATGTGCTCATATTGGCGAGTTATCTTCCAATTTACGACTTCTAAACTTAAGAGAATAAAAATGTGTGGGGAAGCTGGACCAAATAAATAGACTAAACTTACCATTCTATACGGAATGGGAGTTGGAATATTTTTTCACTATGTCATTTTCAAAGTGTTTGCCTCATCTGCCAGACTGCAGTCGCTATACCGAAAAAAGAAAATGTGGAGCGACATATTCGGACTGTACATCAAAACGACACTAACTTCCATCCGAAAAGTGAGTTGAGAAGGAGAAAGGTTAAGGAACTAAAATCCCAGTTGTCAGGACAGCAGTCAAGACTTTGCTTTATTCGAGCCAATCGCTACATTCATGTGCTAGTACCCTTTTCAGGAAGATGCTGATGTGGTTTCACTCGCATCAAAAATTACAACACTGTTTCATGAACTCTTCTAGAGTGGAAGATGAGATTTTGACACTACAAGCCGACATTGAGCTGAAGGCCAGCGCTCATGGACAATTCTGGAGCTTACTCACAGAGGAAAAGTACTCCAACATAAGGAAATGTGCAACATCCTTGCCTGCATTTGGCTCCACTTATTATGCGAGTCAGCCTTGAGTGAGGCTTGCATCTAACGTCACGTAGGTTTACCTGTTGTTACAACCCTAGGTTAGAGTGAGCACCACCCACTGTATTCATGGATGATTAGCACCTGTCAAAGGGGGGTGGGTTATAATTTATTTCTTTAATTTGGTGCCACTGGCAGTCCTCCTTGATCCCTGTGTAGTTTAAACGTAAATAAACGTTATTGATTTGTAAGCTGATTTCCTTATTTTGTGTTGGGGTTGTAACAAGCAATATGGGTTCACACAATTATGCAAGGTATACTAACATATATGGTTCTTATAAAGAATTGTCAATATATTTCTGAATAATTATATGTTGCGCAAATATATAGTAGGTAGATCTCTGACTCAGTCATTTTGTAAGTAGCTCGCATGCTGAAAAAGTGTGTGCACCCCTGAACTACATGTTCTCAAACCTTGCATCTTAATCCCAGACCCTCAGCCCTGTTTAATGTGTTTACCTGTTGAAGCTGTATTGAAATTGAATAATGCAACCTCACGAAGCACAGCTAATTGAGCAGGTTAGCACAGCCAACACAGAGCACATTGATTTTCAAATACAATTAAAGTGCGATGCTTTTAAACAGATGATGCCTTGGCTGTTTGTTATTGATGTGTCCCCCCCCCCCCCCATGGCAGTGAGGAGGCCTGTCTGCTGAGGACAGGGGGGGTTACAGATGCTCCTGGTTCTCCAGGGTAGTTAGAGATGCTTCCAGAGGACAGTGTGTCTGCCCCCTCTAACACAGTGACATGGAGCAGTCCTCATCACCTCCTTCCTCTCCTCTCTCTGCTCTCCTCCTCCTCTCCTTCTTTCATTTTTTGCCGTCTCCCTTTTTCCTATGCGTTCCTTACCTTCTACTTTTTTTACCTTTTACCTCCTCTCTCCATCCTCCTCTCCTCTCTCCCTCCTCCGCTCCCCTCTCCCCTCTCCCTCCTCCCTCTCCCTCCTCCCCTCCCCTCTCTGTCCTCCATCACTGGGGCAGTTCTGTGATGTACACTACCCCTGTTTATCCCTCAGCTAATGTTCCACAAATGTGCTGACACCCTAACCTTAGGAGATCCGCTGTGCCTCCTGCAATCAACCCTCCCTCCCTCCTTCCTTCCCTCCTTCCCTCCCTCCCTCCCTCCTTCCTTCCCTCCCTCTCTCCCTCCCTCCCTCCTTCCTTCCCTCCTTC
>CM059324.1:677340-735833 GCA_030340685.1 Protosalanx chinensis
TGGCAGAGATGGAGGGTGATGATGAGAACCCATCGCAGCCTAGCAGGGCTTCGTCCTCATCAAGATCTGAACAAAGGGGGGGGGCTGGGGGCTTACTGCAACTCTGAACACAGTGATGCACAAGATGGCCCAGGCTTCCCTCTGTAACCAGGCTCGTTATACATGCTAAACACATGCGCTGGAGTGTGAGGAAGAACCCACTGTGTGTGGATGTGTACCGCCAATTAAGGCTGGGCTGTGTGATGGCAGAATGATGCGTTATTTTCGGCTATATGGATAGTACAGTGTAAGTGGGGTATATCAACTTTCTAAATGTGGATGTCTAGTAAATACACATGGCCACGCTCCCTCCACACTCCCTCCACACTCCCTCCACACTCCCTCCACACTCCCTCCACGCTCCCTCCACGCTCCCTCCACACTCCCTCCACGCTCCCTCCACACTCCCTCCACACCCTCCATCCACACTCCCTCCACGCTCCCTCCACGCTCCCTCCACACTCCCTCCACGCTCCCTCCACGCTCCCTCCACACTCCCTCCACACCCCCTCCACGCTCCCTCCACACTCCCTCCACCCCCAAATCCTTCTCTCCTTCCCCAGAAAATAAACCCAGACTGAGAATAACATGCTCACTCCCATCATCTTACGTTCTCCATCCCACCCTAATGCAAAGGAGCGTGGGTGAACAGCCTGGCGCCAGCCTTAACTTTGGACATCACTTCAGTTCAAGTCAAACTCCCTAAATGACACAGGCCACTCCTCCCTCTCTCATGGCTGATCCTGATTGGCTGGCCCCTAAGATTCAGGATGTGACTGCACCCACTGTACCCTGCCTGGGACTCACCTCACCTCCCTCCCCTCCTCCCTCCCCTCCTCCCTCCCCTCCTCCCTCCCTCCCCTCCTCCCTCCCCCTCCTCCCTCCCCTCCTCCCTCCCCCACCTCCCTCCTCCCCTCCCTCCCCTCCTCCCTCCCCTCCTACCTCCCCTCCCCTCCCCTCCTCCCTCCCCACCTCCCTCCTCCCCTCCAGGGCTGCGTGTCTCTGGCCCTCATGTCTCTGCCTCAGGCCCCTTTCTCTGTGAGTCCCCCTGCAGTCACATAGAAATGAGATCAAGTGTCAAGTGGAGGATGGTTCTGCAGCGAGCGTGAGGCAGGATGAATAAAGGCTCCATGATCAGGTGGGTCAGAGGCTGTGCTGCTCTACTGTCCGTACTGGACACTGTCAGAGGCTGTGCTGCTCTACTGTCTGTACTGGACACTGTCAGAGGCTGTGCTGCTCTACTGTCTGTACTGGACACTGTCAGAGGCTGTGCTGCTCTACTGTCCGTACTGGACACTGTCAGAGGCTGTGCTGCTCTACTGTCCGTACTGGACACTGTCAGAGGCTGTGCTGCTCTACTGTCCGTACTGGACACTGTCAGAGGCTGTGCTGCTCTACTGTCTGTACTGGACACTGTCAGAGGCTGTGCTGCTCTACTGTCTGTACTGGACACTGTCAGAGGCTGTGCTGCTCTACTGTCTGTACTGGACACTGTCAGAGGCTGTGCTGCTCTACTGTCTGTACTGGACACTGTCAGAGGCTGTGCTGCTCTACTGTCTGTACTGGACACTGTCAGAGGCTGTGCTGCTCTACTGTCTGTACTGGACACTGTCAGAGGCTGTGCTGCTCTACTGTCTGTACTGGACACTGTCAGAGGCTGTGCTGCTCTACTGTCTGTACTGGACACTGTCAGAGGCTGTGCTGCTCTACCTGTCTGTACTGGACACTGTCAGAGGCTGTGCTGCTCTACTGTCTGTACTGGACACTGTCAGAGGCTGTGCTGCTCTACTGTCTGTACTGGACACTGTCAGAGGCTGTGCTGCTCTACTGTCTGTACTGGACACTGTCAGAGGCTGTGCTGCTCTACTGTCTGTACTGGACACTGTAGAGGCTGTGCTGCTCTACTGTCTGTACTGGACACTGTCAGTAGGCTGTGCTGCTCTACTGTCTGTACTGGACACTGTCAGAGGCTGCTGCTGCTACTGTCTGTACTGGGACACTGTCAGAGGCTGTGCTGCTCTACTGTCTGTACTGGACACTGTCAGAGGCTGTGCTGCTCTACTGTCTGTACTGGACACTGTCAGAGGCTGTGCTGCTCTACTGTCTGTACTGGACACTGGCTGCTATAGAGATGACATGTTTGGTGTTTTAGTCATTATGATCATGTTCATCCAGTGCATCTAAACCTGCGGATTTCAGATGCCAACCCCATTCATATACATGATATGTTCTATAAATACAGATACTTGTGTATACTGTAATTATACCTGCTAAATACTTAATTTTACAGGTATATTTAAGTCTTATCACAGACGTACAGTGTGAGTTCCATAAGTAAATTCGTTCACTGCGACTTTATACTGGAACTTTTTCTGTTTTTATCACATTCCATAATCTGCCATTGGTTTAAAAACCCAGGTATGTTTTTCTTAGCACAGATGGCAATTAAAGCAGAAGACTGCGAGTGTATCGGGGCGAGGGTCCACAAACAATGGATTAACTGGAACAGTCCTTCATCATAGACAACCAGAAACAACCAGAAACCCTTCCAAGTAAAGTTGTGTTATAGTGGGGGGGGGGGGGGGGGGGGGGTGTAGCTCTGCGTTTGGCCAGCAAAGCTGACAGAGTTTCTGACTGATTTTATTTATATCTCTCGCTGGAGCTCTTTCAAGGAGTTGACAGATTGAAATAATCGGTGGGCGGATGAATTCCGTCGGCTACTGAATGTCCAAAATGTCAGCAGCACATGCCCGCTGCACATGCCCGCTGCACATGCCCGCTGCACCATGCCCGCTGCACATGCCCGCTGCACATGCCCGCTGCACCATGCCCGCTGCACATGCCCGCTGCACCATGCCCGCTGCACATGCCCGCTGCACATGCCCGCTGCACCCCCTGCACGCCCTGCACATGCCGCTGCACCATGCCCGCTGCACATGCCCGCTGCACATGCCCACTGCACATGCCCACTGCACATGCCCACTGCTGTACCACACAGAGCCTTTTAACTTGCCAACAAACTCACTTGATTCATTCCCACAGGGTAAAACAATACAAATGATGGTTTTAAACTTCTTAATTTAAATACTTATTATAGAGACATTAACACCTATGTTGAATGATCAATTGCATCCAAACTTTCTGTAGTTGGTAAACAGTTAACAGTTACATCATTCTGCATGTTACACATTTACACTGCCAAATGTGCCATACATAAACCTGATACAATCAACAACAGGCACATTTCAACTATATCATCAACCCAAGTTCAATTTCTCTTTCAGTACTTTATTCTGGAAGCAGATTCCTTCTCCATGCCTGCAACAAATACTGCTCATGAGATACACAATTAAAACTGTCCTCATACCTAAAGAAATTATATTTAATGAACGTTGGGCTCGGCAACAACATATGGTCGTCTTAATGCAGACACAAAGATAGACTGTCTGTTTAAACATCTTCAGATCAAGTGCCAGTGGTGATCCACTACTGAAGGTATGTTCCTGACAACATGAAGCGCTGTGCTGGTCCTCGAGGCCCAAACCAGGTGACAAACATACTCAGGAGAACCAGGGGAACCATGTGAGGTGTTTTACTGAAACAGAGTAGAACACATCAAATGTTTTGCAGTCGTCTAATGTTAATACAGTTAATGACCTGCACACATGGATTACAGTGAGAATCACCTATAAGATTTAAAATGTTGATCATTAAGCAGAGTGACGGTACTGTTGGACAAGGTCTTAAACCTTCACCAAGTGTCTAAGTATACTGTCAACATAAATGAATGAACAAATTAATGCAAATTTTTTTTTATATATATATACTGTATATAACTGTATAACAGTCAGCGATGTCAAACTATCTGCCTTTCTTTCGTTCATGTTTTGAAGAACTTCTATGCACAGCAACTAGATTCTTCCAGAAGGTTTAATGAGAAGCTTTCTGGATCATCAGACGTACAGAAGGGCTACACAGAATATCAAGACTGTTGGGGGGGAAACCTTTCCTACAACTTTTGGGCAAAACTCCACCTACAGTGAATCCCTTTTAATTTAAATAAGTGACTTAAAAAAAAAAACGTTTTTCTCTTAATTCTCTTTCTAAATGTATTCTTAATCATACAAAATTAAGGAAATAAGAATAATTAAAAAATGGGAAATTTTTGCACTTTCGGGAATGGCTAGTTTTGCGCGTCATTCTGCTTCAAAGAAAAAAGATAAATGATGATGCCATTAAAAGTGAACTAATTAAGCAAGGCTTCTTTTAAGAACTCATTAACTGCAACCTCATTTACATAATGATGCATATTAATTAAGTTTTAATGAATCTGAATTTCCACCAAGACGCTTTTCTTTGGCTGTGGAACAAATTGAACAAATTATTTAAAAGTGTTCTTGAATCTACTTTTCACACCAAAGGGGAGAGAATGCAATCATTTGAAGAAAATCAATTTTTTTCTGTATTTTTTTTAAAGGCTGGGCCATCTGTTAATTATTTAAAAAATGTAATCATTTACCCTTTGTTTGTGAAAACCTAAGAGATTTGTTCACTTCCGAACAAAATAGGTATGGGAGCAGTGGGGAATAATGCGGAATGTTTAAAAGTCTGAAAGTTTTGATGAAACCACAGAGAGAGAGGGAGAGAGAGAGACAGAGAGACACACAGAGAGAGAGAGACAGAGAGATAGAGAGACAGAGAGAGAGAGAGACACAGAGAGAGAGAGACAGAGAGAGAGACATAGAGAGACAGAGAGAGAGAGACAGAGAGAGGCAGAGAGAGAGAGAGACACAGAGAGAGAGAGAGAGACAGAGAGAGAGAGACAGAGAGAGAGAGAGAGAGAGAGACAGAGAGAGAGAGACAGAGAGAGAGAGAGAGAGAGAGAGAGACAGAGAGAGAGAGACACAGAGAGAGAGAGAGAGACAGAGAGAGACAGAGAGAGAGAGAGACACAGAGAGAGAGAGAGAGAGAGAGAGGATAGACTGTCACTGTACCAATGGAATCAAATATGGAGGAAGTCTTTCTCTCAAACCTAAAATGACCAGACAAACGTCTTGTTGTTCTTCCTGTTAGCCAGTTGAGTCAGGTCATGTAATCAGGTCATGTGATCAGGTCATGTGATCAGGTCATGGGATCAGGTCATGTAATCAGGTCATGTGATCAGGTCATGGGATCAGGTCATGTAATCAGGTCATGTGATCAGGTGATGTGATCAGGTCATGTGATCAGGTCATGTGATCAGGTCATGAGATCAGGTCATGTGATCAGGTCACCTGGCCTGTCTTACTCTTCAAAGTGAAGCTGTGCTTTTACTAACAGGAAGGTAGCTACAGTATATGCAATATATGTATTTATAGATATATGTGTCTTAAAGGATTTTATAATCTCTCTCTCGCATGTTATCATATGCAGCTCTACATTTATATTTCTGACTTACAACGTACTGTTATTGTACGTTATTATATATGATTATATATATTTTCACAAGTGATGGGATCGTATCATCACATGAATATATAGTGACTAGCAGTGGTAACAAAAAATAATTGTAGATGTTATTGTGTTGATCTGGACGAATGTGTGTGTACATACAGAAGCTGTTTTAAAGCTGTGCAGCCCTGCAGTGGAGGCCTATAGACAGGGAACATCAGGGTTATGCTGCTGCTGAATTGCAGGTATCAATCAGCCTGTCTGTCTGTGTTCATAATTTGTCTCATTTTGATAGGGAAGCACTTGTCTAAACAGGTCTGTTTCCTGTGGTGTGAACATGCCAGCTGCTGCTATGTTAAATGTGCATGTGATGTGTATTCAAGCATAGAAACAATCAACAATGACACACACACACACACACACAGTCACACACACATTCACACAAACACAGCAAAATGGGGAATACAGCAAGCTCATGGGACCTGGTAATAGGGGAGGGATGCTTCTAATTCTTTTCATAGAGTCAGTAAGCCCACCAGAGTACACTTAACATATAGCCTGTTTTGAGCCACACGCCACTCCGCCACGTCACAGCCATCTCCCCCTGCACCTCATTGGTGGAGGCAGTATTCTGAGGTTGAACCCCCTCCTCGCTCCCACGGGCTCAGCCTGGCGTGTGTTGCTGTGGCGTCTGCACGCTCGCTTTCCCCCCTGTGTGCGTTTGGGCCTTTCAAGAAGCGCCCCCCAACGCAGCGCCTGGTTGGCCGTGTTCTTCTGACAGTGAGCGTCGTACCTCAGGGGAGGTCAAGAGGCGACGATTCAGATGCGACAAGCTGGCGATGCAGTGTAACTGAAAATGGAAAGCAGATGTTAGTTAATTAGGGGAAATGTGACTGACAAGACATGAGCGGCGAGCTACATGAGCTAGCCGCCTCTGAGCAGCTGTTGTTACCCGACTTCATTGTCAGTCTCGTACACAAGTCACAGCCTCCCCGTAGAGCTAAGCACAGACAGAGAACGCCGACAATTATCAAAATAGAATTAAGCCTGATTGAATTGCACAGATTTACTCTTGAATTTTGTTTTGTGTGTGTGCATCCATCCATCCATCCTCCTCTTCCTCCTCCTCCAGTTTTGTGTGTATTTCTATCCGTCCTTCCTCTCTTTCATTCAGCTGCGGACTTTCTTCAGACTCACAAGCGTCAGTGGGAAAGAAACACAAACCCTGAAGGGAACAAATGACTTGAAATACTAAAAATCTGTCGCTTCCATTGGATCTGAGTCCATTTCTCTTCCAGTAAATATAAAAGATGACTGGAGTCGCCCTCAGATGCTGGTGAGGAGAACATGCGCATCACTAACTCATTTGCATATCACTGCATCGATTAGCAGACTCTGTATTATGGAATACTACTACCCAGGGTCTCCAACTACTGACTACCAAGCTACAGAGCTACCACAGCTTCCTCTACATTCTGCTCTCTCTCCCACCTCCGGTCAGCGATATAATCCTGTGAAATTGATGAATGGCTAGACGTTAGCCCCGTTCAAACAACAGATGTTAATTCACTTTAGATGTGCATTATCAGATCATTTGTGTCAAGAAGCAGAATATGAATGACACAGATTATCTTCTATTTGGACCCTCCCCTGGCCCTCCAAGTGTCCTGAGGGTCTTCAGGTACGATGCTCGGGGGGGGGGGGGGGGGGGGGGGGGGGGGGGGACCCGTGTGTGTGAGAGAGAAATGGTGTGTTTATGAGTGTTTGGATGTTTTCAGAAATGTGCCATTATCTGCCTGTGTCTCAACACAAGTCATTATGAAGCAGCCTTCCCTTTGGGCTAAGAGCTTTGGAGACTGATGAGTCTGCTGGGCCAAGGGACAACACAGCTTATATGACATGTACATTCATACATACATTCTCTCTCTCTCTCTTTTTTTTTCTCCATTTACCCACTTTAGGGATACCATAACATCTGGTGTGAGACCAGTCACCATTATCGAAATGGTGCTCCTTAATTGGGAACAATTCGGGGACATATTGCTCATTTTTAAGGCCTTTTTCAAATGACATTGTGGGTCCAAACATTTTATTGACAATTTGTGGCTGAAGTCTGGTCTTAAAACCCTGTGATGACATCTATACTGTCCTGTGAGAGGACCGGGATATGTATGGTAGTATAAGAGTTTTACAGAGTCACATTACCATCTGAGGATTGTGTGGTTCTATACATCCGCCTAAGTAAACTGGTGCTAAATGGAACACTGTGAATCACTGGGTATTTAAAGCAGTTTGGACTGTAAAGCATGTTGTCTTGGTATCAAGCTGTTCATTTAGTTGATGTAATCGGAATAAAGATTAGTTTTATTCTGGACCACTTTTTTTTGTTCTTTCACCCGATAAAAAAAACATGTGCTTGTTCATTTGAGAATGTTACAAAAAATGAATGCACAGTTCAACTACATAATTGCCAAGTCAAGGATCTTGATATCTGGCCTTGGTTAAAATGGAGACGACTTTTCAAATAGGAGGGTCATGCTGTAGCTTTGCAGTTGCCCTTTGGGGCTAAGTGCAGCATCAGGCACATGCTTGCTCCAATTACAGGACATCTCCCAGATCTCTGTCCGGTCAGCGCCTGGCCTGTCTCGGCCAATCAGATCTCTGTCCGGCCAGCGCCTGGCCTGTCTCGGCCAATCAGACAAGCGGGGGCGAAGGCCACAGAGCATCTTGGGATGCCAGGGCCGGACTGTATGCTGTCACCCCCCCCCACCCCCCCTGCCTGGCCGGGGTCATTATCTCCCATGCCCTCTGTGAAGTGTCAGTCTGGCCTCCTCTGGGTGACATGACCACTGCTGAGCTGCCTCACGCCCTCACGCCTCTCCAGCCATGAGTCCCTGTGGCTGCTGTTGGAGCCATCGCTGTTGGAGCCATCTCTGGGCACTGGGGCTGCCTGTCTGTCTGTCTGTCTCTCTGTCTGTCTGTCTGCCTGCCTGTCTGCCTGCCTGTATGTCTGTCTGCCTGTCTGTCTGTCTCTGTATGTCTGTCTCTCTGCCTGCCTGTCTGCCTGTCTGCCTGTCTGTCTCTCTGTCTCTCTGTCTGTCTGCCTGTCTGTCTGTCTGTCTCTCTGCCTGCCTGTCTGCCTGTCTGTCTCTCTGTCTCTCTGTCTGTCTGCCTGTCTGTCTGTCTGTCTCTCTGTCTGCCTGCCTGTCTGTCTGTCTGATGGTCAACTGATGTCCTATTTGAGCCAACAGAGTCTAGGGTCAAATAGATAATGGCAGTTGTTGGTCTGAGTGTGTGATTCAGTAAAACAGTGATTATGAGTGCATGTCAAGCTAAGCATGGCTGTTTCTGTGTGTGTGTGTGTCCTGAATGTCACATGGCTGGGTCATGCTGTGTGTGTGTGTGTGTGTGTGTGTGTGTGAGAGTTGTCACGTCCGTCTCTGTCCTGCTCACCTCCAGGCTCCTCCAGACAGGCCGCCCCCCAGCCCAGCTCTAATGGGACTAATTGGGTTGGTCCTCATGGTGAGGTCCAGTATCGGCCCTGACAGAAGTCCTTCCTGTCTGACGCCTGCAATCGCAGAATATGCTAGAAAAACGCCATCGCTTAATGACCGACGCCACGAGTGATGGAGACGACTCTGCTTAGAGCTGGACACTAATGGGTTTCATCCCCCGAGATGGGACCACAGGAGGAGTGTGACCAAGCCTGAGACCTCTGTGTGTGTGTGTGTGTGTGTGTGTGTGCGGTTCCTTCTTAATAAGGGCTACAGTGATGTTATCTCTCTTGACCAGTCTCCAGTGGGATGATCCTGACCTTAATTGTTCTAATTTTGCTTTCACCATACTGTCCATCTCCCTGGCCTGGATTCAATTGATGCGTCACACAGCTCCACTCTTCTCAAATCAAAGGCTTTATTAGCCCATCAAAGGCTACTGAAAATAATGAACATCAGTAGATAAACACTTTCATTAAAACATCTTAACCGATGACGTAGTGTCCACACACTGTCCAGAGACAGACACGATACCAGGACACAATAATCCCCATCTCTTTGTCACTGGTTGGTTCCTCGACCAGAAGCTATTATACCACATGTGTACATTGACATAAAAACATGATTTATGGCATAAACGATGTGTAATTGCGCTTTACATACAGGTTGGTAATGGTAATCCATGTGATTTTTAATCTAATTGAATAGGTCCTCTCCAGAGAGGCAGTTAGCAAAGAGCTAACATCAGCGTGCTGCCCTGGACTGCTGTTAATCATGGTATAAATATGCAGACAGTCCTAATACAAATTAAATTAAGCTCCAGCTTCCACCATCAGTAGTCATAAAACTGGGAGATGTTATAAAAAGTACAAGACTGAGGAAGTGCTGGTCCACTGTGAAAGACAGTCTGCCTGTCTGCCTGCCTGCCTGTCTTACTGCCTGTCTGTCTGTCTGCCTGCCTGCCTTACTGCCTGCCTGTCTGTCTGTCTGCCTGCCTGTCTTACTGCCTGTCTGTCTGTCTGCCTGCCTGTCTTACTGCCTGTCTGTCTGTCTGCCTGTCTGCCTGCCTGTCTTACTGCCTGTCTGTCTGTCTGCCTGCCTGCCTTACTGCCTGCCTGTCTGTCTGTCTGCCTGCCTGTCTTACTGCCTGTCTGTCTGCCTGCTTGCCTGTCTTACTGCCTGCCTGTCTGTCTGTCTGCCTGCCTGTCTTACTGCCTGTCTGTCTGTCTGCCTGCCTGTCTTACTGCCTGTCTGTCTGTCTGTCTGCCTGCCTGTCTTACTGCCTGTCTGTCTGCCTGTCTTCTTGCATGTCTTCCTGCCTGTCTGTCTGCCTGCCTGTCTCGCTGCCTGTCTGTGTGTCTGTCTGTCTGCCTGTCTTCCTGCCTGTCTGCCTGCTTGCCTGTCTTACTGCCTGCTAGTCAGTCTGTCTGTCAACAATGAGCCAAAGAAAAAAGTAGATTAAATAGAGACGTCACAGGCTTCTATTTTCAATGTTCAGTGTCCATTTTTTGGGCAATTATGTTTTTATTGGGGGCCTTTTCTTTTACCTATTTTGCGTCCTGCAATCTTTGACCCCAAACCCTTTCTCTCTTTCTCTCTTTCTCTCGTATACATTTGAAAAAATGGATTTCCTCTTCCTGAGGAAAGATGAAGACCATAGCAGCAGAAATACCAGTAAGTGAGCCATAATTACAGTTCGAGACGCCTCCCACTGAGTCCATTTTACCCAAACCCAACAACATGCATTTAAAATCTGGAATCGCACCAGACGCCATCACACCAATGAGCCTCAGATTTGATTAAAATTATAGTTCTTTTGCTCTTACTTCATCTATTAAGATAAGTGTCCTGTTCAAAGGGACATTTTTACGTACATTTGCAGAGAGTCGGTACAATTTAACATTTCCTCCCTGCTGTTTGCCTTGAAAGAGAACTTGCCGGGGTCCAGCCCACTGTACAGAGCTGTGGAGGTGCCTCACTTCTACCTCAGCCATCTTTCCTGCACGTCTCAGAGTCTTTAACAAAGGGTCTGGGAGGGGGAGGAGTCACAATCTCAGCTGGGAGGTCTAGGTGTCATATTTACGAAATGTTATACATTACAATCATTGCTGAGAAAATCATAAATAAAGCTTGTACAAATCCTTGATTTGGTGCAAAAGCATGAAGTGTGACTATTGTCATGATAACAATTTGAAGTGGATTGTATTGAGGAACACACGTTTCCAAGAATAGGAATCTAGACGTTCTATTACTGACATGAAGTTCAGATTAAAAGGTCTGTTTCAGTCTTGACGTGTATGAAACTCCACAGGAGATTTCAGGACAGAAACACGAGCTGCAGCCCTCAGTGGCTCACTGACTTTACACCATTTATTAGTGTCGCCACTCTGAAAGCCCAGCAGTAGATTCAAGACGATTCTTCTTCTCAAAACACCATATTAGACGTCCACCTCAGGATCACAAATATATATATATATTATTTTTTTACTATTTTCAAAAAGAAACGACCCCCCTCTGGTAAACATTTCAGTGAGAGAAAGAAAAAGTTAGACGATCACCTGGATAGAAATGAGAAAGAATAGTTTAGTAAAGTTTTAAAAAGGAAAAAAAAAGACAGAAGTTGTATTTCCTCTTTGTGTGTTTTTCCTTCCTGGTGATGGATGTGTCAGGGCTGCTTCAGCCTGCAGTATAATTACACCCCATTGTAACTCGGCAAGCTAAGAGGTGCGGCTCGAACATAAGGAAGCTGACATCAGATCTAGAGACTTTTCCAAAGCAGAACCCAAGGGACCTTATGTCTTTTAACAAAGACCATCTTCTGCTTTAAATATCTCTAAGTACCCCCCCCCCACCTTTTCTTCTCTCCACCCCTCTTCCACCCCCCCCCCCCCCCCCACCCCCACCCCTCAGCCCTCAGAGCTTTCTCTTCCTCCTCTCTTCTAGTGAAATATCTTGGAGACTGTGTTGTTTTCCTCTTATTTCTTTTATTTCCCGGTGGCTGGAAGTCGTAGGTAATGTGAGTGGCAGCGGCCCTAATGATGAGACAGTGTGGTGCTTCTGTCCCGCGAGTCTGGAAGGTTTGACTGACTTCTCTGATGTTTGGGGAGAGCTTTTAATAGGACATCAGTGCAGCGAGCAGTACAGAGAACTCCGAAGAGGAACATCGAGTGGAATGTGGCCATAGAAGAGACTAGAATTCGGTTCTCTGAAGTGATCACAGACACCCCCCACTCTACCCCCCACACACACACCCGCCACACACCCTCACACACCCACACACGTCCCAACCAGACTGATAACTGTCTTAAAAGAAGGAGAGGAGAAAGAGGGTGAGAGAGAGAGGGTGAGAGAGACAGAGAGAGAGAGAAAGAGAGGGAGAGAGAGAGAGAAAGAGAGGGAGAGAGAGAGAGACAGAGAGAAAGAGAGAGAGAAAGAGAGGGAGAGAGAGAGAAGGTAATTTGCGGGACGTATTGCAACATGTCTCACGTTTTGTTTTGTGTATTGTTTAACTTTTTTATCAAAAAGCACCATTGAGAAGTATGTCCTTTCAAATAGGTTTTCCTCAATTAATAGTCTACAATGCTAAAGATACTAAACATATTTAGAAAAAGGGAATCTTTATGATCTGAAAATACGAACCATAAAGGCACACTTAATGATTATAATAACGTGGGGTTTGTATTTTTGTAAATAATTTAGTCATAATTGTTTTATTTTAGAAACCTACAGCATCAATTCAAAGCTTAATTGCAATGTAATTAGATATGACCTTGAATTATTCCTGCATCAAGGACACTTCAAAAAACAAACAAACGCTGTGAGAAAATGTGATCCTCAGCTAAGCCTCTGTACAGCATTGAAAAAATACACTTTCAATTATGTTTCCCCCCCATTTTCATTACGTCTGACACAATAAGCACCTTGCACAATTGCAGCAGTTGCAATTGTAAACAATTTTCTGGCAAACAAAATGAATATTATAATTGATAAACATAACTCTAATATCAGACAGCGTGGTGTGGCTGTCGTACCACAGGATCTGTTTTAGTCTGACTGGCTGTGAGACTTCAAGCTTTAAGGTGTGAAAGGTACCGAAGTAGGTCAAACTATCTGGAGAACAAAAACACAACAAACTTTCAGTTGTAGAAGCCATCACAAAGAGGGGGAGGAAAAGGAGGAGAAGAAGCGATTCACTTGTCACACACTTGACACTTTTCTTCTTTTTTCATGGACGAGGGGAGGAGGGGACTCCAAAGGGAAGCTGTGTACCATTGTTCTGAAGTTTCTCTCCTTTGCTTTGCCTATCATAGCTCTGAAATCAACACTTACCTTGTCAATGACATCTGGCAAATTGCCACACATTAAGAGGAAGTGGGGCTTGGCTTTCAGAGTGAGGAGATTTGACTGTGTAATGCACGGCTGTCCCAGGGGCAGAAGTACGGAGGGAAAATCTTTCCACCTCGCTTCGAGATCAACGCAGAAGGGGTAGTGGTTGAAAGGTTCCCATTTTCAGCCAAGCAGAACCCTGCAGATAAAAAAAAAAAATCAAACGTCTTCAGGGAGCCCATTAAAAGGTATCAGAATCCTTCCATCCCAGAAGAAGTGTCAGGGTATCTGGCATCACAACACATGAAGGCAGTTTTCTAAAAGTTCAACCAAAATATGTAAACCCAATATTTCTTTTATTTTTAGCTAACGCAGGAGGTGTGTTGTGGCTGACTGTTGTTCACTCTTCCTATATTTCTACAATGAAACGCCCCAAAGATGAGAATAAAACTCCCCCACAGCAGGGAACCATGCAGGCTTCTCTCCACTTGTTGGGATCTCCATGTGGAACATTGAGAAATTCACACTCGCCAAACCCAGCATGCGCTCTGGAATCTACAGAACGTACATTTGGTTGAAGTGAAGTCTTTGTGAGTTAGTTTCTCTCTCCGTTTATATTTAGAATATTCCGGTGAACATTCGGCACCGGAGCGAAAGCATCTGTTTTTGCGATAACCTGTTCTTTCCAAGGGTTTGTCCAACACACAGCTTTGAAACACGCTGGTATGCATTGATTCTCACGGCATACAGTATGAACAATGCTATTTTTGATTAGGAAATGTTTTCCTATGAATACTTACAACAACAACAAAAAGACCAAACTCTAGACAAACAATGTTGTCAGTACAGTTACACATTACAATATACCTGTGAAACTTCTGTATATGTGAGGTTTCCACCATCACTAGGTGTGGATATGTCATGAAGATCAGGAGTTAATACTGAAGTAACAAGTCCTCCTGTTCATCTGTTGAAACATCTAGAACACAGATACTGGGTAGGTGCACTGGTTGTGTCAATTATTTACATACATGTTGTGGTACTATCACTACCTACTGCCATATTTCATTGTCCTCTCCATGTGTTGATATAAAACTCATAGACACTGTGTATTCATCGATACGCAAGCTGTATAAAACATACCAGAAAACCAAAGGCGATATTTCATGGTGTCCCTAACAAAATGCTGGGATCATTCTAGATTTCAACCGCTCTTAAAAACAGTTCAAATATGTTTTTTACTCGGTTAAATGCCCCCCAAGGCTTTCAGACAGACAGGGAGGCAGACAGACAGACAGACAGGCAGACAGGCAGACAGACAGACAGGCAGACAGGCAGACAGACAGGCAGACAGGCAGACAGGCAGACAGGCAGACAGGCAGACAGACAGACAGGCAGGCAGACAGGGAGGCAGACAGACAGACAGACAGACATCAGACAGGCAGACAGGCAGACAGACAGGCAGACAGGCAGACAGGCAGACAGACAGGCAGACAGGCTGGCAGGCTGGAGAGTTACTGAGAACATGTGTGCAGTCTGAGAAAAATGGCCTTTTGTCTCTGCTGGTCCCGTCACAGAAGGTCACTCAGGCTTACCCCTCTGGAATAAAGACTCAGTCACTGTTATCATTTGCATTGATGCATAGAGAGAGAGAGAGAGAGTAGAGAAAGAGAGAGAGAAAGATGAGGTGAGGGAGAGAAAGAGACAGACACAGAGAGAGAGAGATGAGGTGAGGGGGGTGTTGGCAGGAGGTGTCTTTGCATGGCAACAAATGGACGTCATATTTTCCCTTCCGCTACGCCCCCCCCCCCCCCGCCCTCCCCTCCTCCTCCTGGTCCAATGCTGCCCCCCCACCCCCCTTAGGGGAGATGGAAGAGGCCTCTCCCAAGGTCAGTGTCAAGGACTGTGTGGCCAATTAGTATGCAGATCAGGGGCCTGGTGTAGTTTAAGGGTATTGCTCTGATGCAATCACATTAGTTAGGCCAGTAAAGAATTCCTTGGCTGACCTCAATCATAGGGAGGCTGCAGGAAGAGGTTAGGGGAGAACTAAAGACATAAAACCCCCCAGAACAGAGATTCCTTCAAAACCACAGACTCCTCATGCCAGTCAGGTCTCTGAGGGGGTTTTGCAAATGTAACGATACCGTGTGTGACTTTTGCTTTTCCTTCATCCTGTGTTAAAAGAATCGCTGCCTTTGTTAGACATCATCTAAGATCTATCAGGAGTTCTCAAATGTTTAATTCAATAGATCTGGAAGGACATTACTCGTGACTTTGGCAGCTTTAAATATGATCAAAGTATGTGACACTCACGTGTTGTTTTTCTTCTTCTACCGGTTCTGTGTCTCTTCTGTACATTTCTACAGGACACGCCGCATCAACACGCCGCATCAACACGCCGCATCAACACGCCGCATCAACCCGCTGCATCAACACGCTGCATCAACACGCTGCATCAACACGCTGCATCAACACGCTGCATCAACACGCTGCATCAACACGCTGCATCAACACGCTGCATCAACACGCTTCATCAACACGCTGCATCAACACGCAGCATCAACACGCTGCATCAACACGCAGCATCAACACGCTGCATCAACACGCTGCATCAACACGCTGCATCAACACGCTGCATCAACACGCTGCATCAACACGCTTCATCAACACGCTGCATCAACACGCTGCATCAACACGCAGCATCAACACGCTGCATCAACACGCTGCATCAACACGCTGCATCAACACGCTTCATCAACACGCTGCATCAACACGCTGCATCAACACGCAGCATCAACACGCTTCATCAACACGCTGCATCAACACGCTGCATCAACACGCTGCATCAACACGCTGCACATGCAGAACTGCACCTTTGACAAACCTTTAACACCACTGCAAATGAAGTGCTTCATCAGTCCTGGTCCAAATATTTCAGAACCAGTCCTGCTGTGCTCTGCTGCCTCTTTAGCAGACATCCCTCCAGGCAGTCAGCTGTGGTGGACCCCCCCACCCCACCCACCCCACCCCCACCCCCCAACACACACACACATACACAGCCCCCAACACACACACACACACACATACACACCCCCCAACACACACATACACACTTTTCTTTTTTGTGGTTAAATCTATGTCCGGGGTTGTAAATTTCCTCCAATTCTTCCTCTATCTTTCTCCTCTTGTCTGAATTAATGAGATGGGTTTGATCCGAGCAGCCAAGTGTTCAGAGACGAATCTCCCCACTGCCTTGTGTCCCGTAATAGAATTTGCATCTAATGCATACATAAATCAACCATCTTACTGGACATTTTCATATGCATAATGTCATTTCCCACTGTTTCCGTCCAAGTGTAGAGGGGGGGGGGGGAGGGGGGGGGGGGGAGGGGGGGGGGGGGGCTCCATGTAGGTGACAGGGTGGATTGTAGTTGCAAAGTGGGAGGAGGTGATTCCTCTATCGCTCTCTCTCTCTCTTTCTCTTTTCTTTCTTTTTTTGACTTTCTTTTATTGCTTTCAATTTATTTCGCTGACTTTGTAGTTCTGCTGCAACGCTGCTTTGGAGAATCTTTGGGGTTTCGTTGTCAGATACTTGCATTGAGAGATAAAATAGATGACTGTGTGTGGGGGGGAGAATGGATGTGTGTGTGTGTGTGTGTGTGAATTTGTGTGTGTATGTGAGTAGTTGTAGCATTGTGATTTTCTACTTGTGTGTGTGTGTCCTATGTGTGTCCATGTGTGTGTGGTGTGTGTATGTGTGTCCTATGTATTGTATGATCGTGGGTGTGCGTGTTCGTGTGTTGTGTGTGTTTTAGCTGTGTGAGAGTGACAAAATGTTTGATTGAGAGTGTGTGTGTGTGTGGTGTGTGTGTGGTGTGTGTGTGTGTGTGAGAGTGTGTGTGTGTGTGGTGTGTGTGGGTATGAGAGTGTGTGTGTGGTGTGTGTGTGTGTGGTGTGTGTGTTTAGCGTGTGTGGTGTGTGTGTGGTGTGTGTGTATGTGTGTGTGTGGTGTGTGTGAGGTATGTGTGTGTGGTGGGTGTGATAGTGTGTAGATTAGGCATGTTGCTGGGTATTCAGCAGAGTGGTGGAAGGTGGTTTGTTCATCCAATCCCTCCTTCCTTACTCTGCTGGGCTTTGTTATGGAAATACTGAGAAACTAGAAGATTCAAAGTGTTTTTTTCTTCACAAGAAAGCACAGATAAAAAAGAAAGTGACGAGGTGTCTTGATTGTCCTCAGTGTTTGCTACTCGCGTGCTAACAAAGCTTGATATTGTAAAATTCCATTTGCGACCATCTCCATCTGCATGTCTCCAAAGGTCCTTATTTCCACTATTAACTCTCTTTCTCCTTCACGAGACACAGTTCATGTGATCCTCACATCCAAGACATTTCTATAACTTCACTAATACAAATTCAATAGCCTTGGTGATGGTGTGTTTAGCCATGGAGTAAATAGGGCTATATGGTAGGTCTAAGTGACAATGTTATGAGCACCCTTAGACATGCTTACTGATGTTTTGAGACACATTTACATGTTAAGCATCATATTCATCAGACCTTTGCATTAGAGGAAGATTTATACCCACATCCCTCACTTGATCTGGTATTTATTCCACTCATGGAGAAGATTGTCCATAACTCACTCTGGTATGAATCTGTTTTCCCCACCAAAGTAATTAAATATCATATTTTTAAGACTGAAACTGAAATATCAATCATATTTATGCCCAAAGAGTCCTTGGAGACAGACGTGAGTCGTATGATGGAAGAAGCTCACATGGAAAGATGGCTTCTCACCAGGAGAAATTAGTGATTGGCACCAGGCCAATATGGAAAAATAAACAAAGGCAGATTCAACATAAAAGAGCCCCCCCCCCCACACACACACACACACACACACACACACCACCCCCAGTCTCAATGCTTCCCAGAATACATTCTCATCCACCTTTCTATGGTTGTGGTCAAACACACTCCAACATGTCCTTGTCCTGGTTTAATGCTGGACCGTGTCCCTCCAGAGGACCTACACAGGTGCAGGTAACTGTGCTGCCACCCTAACCATGCGGAACACAGTATTGGCTGCTGCTTTGGGCCCACAGTGTCAAAGTCACCATTTGACTGTGTCTCTGACGGCTTGTCTGACATTCAGACTGTGGATATCCTGACATCTGGGACTGCAGAAGTTTGGGCGCTAAAACAATAGCAGGGATGCCAATCATGCTGGCATCGTCACAGCAGGAGGCCGAGGAAATAATATGTGTTGTCCAACGAGATGCAGGGTCTCCTCTGTCACACCAACGCAAACTAAGTATGACCTCTCCTCCTCCTCCTCGCTGCTGTAATGAAATGTGACTCTCAGTCCACTTCCATAAATAATACAAACGGCTGGCAGCCACATTTCCGTATTTACATGGCTGCAATGTGTCACTCGCCATACTTTGATTTTAATTAAAGAGTAACGTGTTTTCATTTATTTTCTTCTTTTAAGAGGCTCACATAGACATCATGAAATAGTAAACAGCATTGCACAGCTCAGACAAATAGTCCCGCTCCTCCCGTGTGATTCACAGCCTGCACACATGGAAATTGGACGTGTGTCGTAGACAATTTATTGAAATGATTATTTTGGGTTTTAAATACGGTAAGAAGCTTTCGTGGACCCCCAAAATATTTACTTTGACACAGATGAGCACTGACAATAGAAGTGAAATTACATCTAAGTTTTGCACACATGCTTAAAGTGTGAAAAAGTGGATTATTTGAGCTTGACAAAAAATATTGGGCACAATCCAAGCATTTAAACATTGCCCAAATCCTACAGAGGGCCCCCACATAAGGGCTCCCCAAATTCCAGTGCACTGATTATGTGCATGTCAGCACACACATATTGGGGGGAAGGGGTGTTCAGGAGGGCAACACACCCCCAGCAGGGGGAATCTGAAATGTTTTCACCCATGCAGCTAAAAACCTTTTGCACCCTCCATTTGAGTACCGCAACATTTAGGCTACGGACTGTTGGTTAACTTGTGACCTTGTTCATGCACTGATCACAACCATTGGCACTGAAATCTGTCCAAACTAAATTCAGAAACTCAGAAATTCACCAAATCCCCATTAGACACGATCCTCATCACAAGTTCACCAGACAATAGAAAAATAGGCGTCTGTTTGTGTGATGTGTTTGTCTGTTTTTCAGTGCCACAGTGAGAGCGTGCGTGCGTTAAAGAATAATACAAATATATGATGAATATAAAAGATGATGACATGAACAAAAACAAAAGATTTGGCAAATCAGAAGTGGAATTAGGAAAGGATTGGAATGGTAGTAGGATTTATCTGCACCACATTTGTTTACAAGTATTTTACCACATTAAAATAGTGGTTTTATGAAGCCACATACAGTTTAGCATTGCATGTTAAATCCAAGCCTTTTGCATGTCTCCTATAAGCACCATGTTTTTACTCCGAGCCACACAGTAAACCCTGTCAGGTACCTGTCCTGCTGAAGGACCATATGTGTGCCTGATGAACAGCCCAGGGTGTCTCTGATGAGACAAACCCCACAGAACATGATCCTGCTTTAGGTGTGTGTAAATATGGCGATGGAGGCAGTGGACCGGAACCCTAGGCAGAGCATCTGCAGAGGCAGGTGTCTGAGGCAGTCTGAGTCTGGGCTCTGTGACTGGACATGGGAGGCTCTCACACACTCAGATGCAGTGGAACATCTGGAGTCCTCCAGTGTTGATGGTCTGGACTGACTGGAGATGAGCTGACTGCAACATGTCAGCTGCTGGATGTGATGACACAGAGGCAGCTGTGAGCTTCTGACAACACCACCGTATGCTGGGGCGGGCTTTTATTCTGGAAACTGCTGAGACACTGGGACAGACACCCCCTAAAGAGGGTGAGGCACACCAAGACGTCAGCTCTGCTAGACTTTTGAAATAGAGCTTTGGAGGAATCAAACTAGTCGATATTCTATTTGAGATGTTCCAAACATTTCGACCTCATAGTGGAGGTATGAAATACCACTCTGTGTTAAACCATGATTCACCTCTAACAGACCTTCATCTCCTTTTATCTCTACAGATCTCCTGCAGTAATACTTACAGAGAAGGCTTTTAATCTCTTCAAGTGAATTAGCTTTGCATAAACTCTAATGTGATTAAACTCTGGCCACAGTGCATCAAGATGGAGCTGTCCTTTGAAATAAGGCCCATGTGTTTGGTTAACTTGTGCCCTCTGACTGCTAACCGACAATAAGGGTCATCTCTTCCACTGATTAGCTATCTAAGCCCTTTACTTAATGCAACAAATTGTCGCAGCTCAGTGATCCAGATGCTTGCTGGCCTCCATGTGCAGACGTGTTCTCTGGCCTACAGCCCTTCAATGTCTTCTTCATGGGGTTTGTAGTTCTGTCTTCTTCATGGGGTTTGTAGTTCTGTCTTCTTCATGGGGTTTGTAGTTCTGTCTTCTTTATGGGGTTTGTAGTTCTGTCTTCTTTATGGGGTTTGTAGTTCTGTCTTCTTTATGGGGTTTGTAGTTCTGTCTTCTTTATGGGGTTTGTAGTTCTGTCTTCTTTATGGGGTTTGTAGTTCTGTCTTCTTTATGGGGTTTGTAGTTCTGTCTTCTTTATGGGATTTGTAGTTCTGTCTTCTTTATGGGGTTTGTAGTTCGGTCTTCTTTATGGGGTTTGTAGTTCTGTCTTCTTTATGGGGTTTGTAGTTCTGTCTTCTTTATGGGGTTTGTAGTTCTGTCTTCTTCATGGGGTTTGTAGTTCTGTCTTCTTTATGGGGTTTGTAGTTCTGTCTTCTTTATGGGGTTTGTAGTTCTGTCTTCTTTATGGGGTTTGTAGTTCTGTCTTCTTTATGGGGTTTGTAGTTCTGTCTTCTTCATGCGGTTTTTAGTTCTGTCTTCTTTATGGGGTTTGTAGTTCTGTCTTCTTTATGGGGTTTGTAGTTCTGTCTTCTTCATGGGGTTTGTAGTTCTGTCTTCTTTATGGGGTTTGTAGTTCTGTCTTCTTTATGGGGTTTGTAGTTCTGTCTTCTTTATGGGGTTTGTAGTTCGGTCTTCTTTATGGGGTTTGTAGTTCTGTCTTCTTCATGCGGTTTTTAGTTCTGTCTTCTTTATGGGGTTTGTAGTTCTGTCTTCTTTATGGGGTTTGTAGTTCTGTCTTCTTTATGGGGTTTGTAGTTCTGTCTTCTTTATGGGGTTTGTAGTTCTGTCTTCTTTATGGGGTTAGTAGTTCTGTCTTCTTTATGGGGTTTGTAGTTCTGTCTTCTTTATGGGGTTTGTAGTTCTCAGAGCTGCCATGGAGTCATGTGACGCTCGCCTGCTTTTATTGTTGTTATCACTTTTTACATCTGCTGAGTAAAATGAATAAGAGCCCAGTTTCACCCAAATCCATGTAGTTCTCAATCCTCACAAACCATCCAGGTTTTATGATAAGTGGCATAATTATATTTTCACATTTTACACTTCTAATCAAACCTACCGTTTGCTCACACGAAGTAACAGTGAAATATTTCAGTTGCAATAGTCATTGTCTCCTTGACCATTAAACATGTTGAAAACAACAAAAAAGACAAATGCTCATATTTGAAATGAAGCATTTCTTTCACCCAGTGACGTCGTGTTCAGGTAGATGAATGTGACCATCCCAGGATCCACTCCTCCTCTTGGTCATGTAATGAAGGAAACAGCAGCTTAGTGGTCAGGCGCCAGGCGACTTAATGACAGTGGATATCTCTCAGACAGGGGGCTTGAAATATTTGCTCAAGAGACCAACCCAGAGTTTCAATCTCCCGCAAATCCATTTATATGTTTGCAGCTGATTTATGGCCTTATTTTAACTGTCTTCTACATGCAAATGCAGAACGAGCGGAAGGGGGTGTTCACTAAGAAATATACATAATGTGATTCTCAGGGTCATCCGTCCAGCCTGTCAGATGGGGAGGGTGGTGTGTGTGTGTGTGAAGGGACTCAGGGAATTACTCTTTCCAGGGTGAAAGCGCAAGGTGGTCGTGGCCTAGTTCTCTGGACCTCATATGAATGGGCTCGCCATTAAAGCAGAAGACGATATTCATCACCTCGCTCTAACCCACCATCATTATCATGGGGAGAAGATTCCAGATATTCACCAGCACGGATGGACTGTATTTACTAACACTAAGTGAAGCACTTCTTCTCTCTTACAGAATGTTATGCTCACATAATGATATGGTAAATATGGTTTGGTATAATGAAAGTATTTGTATGGTATGTTAAAAACTTTTTGTATTTACATATATATTATATATAAATATTGAGTTACATATAACACTGAGAGAAAAGTACTTTCCTAATTCATATACTCATTAAATAAAATTGTAAATCAATATGTACAATGTGTAGCCTGTGTATTGTGTGCAAAAAGACAGTGATGGTGATTACAGACTTTTTCCAGCCAATGTAATTAAGTTCATATATTCTGACACGTAGAGGCCAACTTTATTAAAGATATCTGTCACTTTAGGTACCCCTACGGTTTCCCAGTATGGACATGACAAAGTAGATTCATCAATTAAGGGCCTGTAATTGCATTATGTTGCAAATTAGAGTGACTTTAAAATTTCTTTCACACTATTTCACACATATTTCAAACAGCACAATGTAAATGAGATGGCTCCAGCATGGTGGTTGATGGTTCATTATGGACATTGGACAATGGGTCTCATATGCTTACATGGTATCCTGCAGTTAAGTGATGAGTGGACAGGTACACACACACACACACACACACATGCACTCACACCCACACACGTACGCGCATTTCATAAAACAATGCCTTTCAGAACTGATTGATGAAACCTGCATTGTAATATCACTGATTTCAGTAGAGACATTGCCCTGTGAATATGTCCAAGCTTCTGATGCTTCATCCTCCATGCTGGATGTTCACTGGAGGTGCTGATCCATAGAAGAAAGCTCTCCTCTGTCCACTGGGTTAACCAGGAGTCTCAGACAGCCCAACATGGCGTATCTAATTGGAGAACCTTAAAGTAAATCTGTATTTCTAGCCTTTTCCTTGTTCCTATGAGAAATTAACTGTTCCATTTGCTGCATACATTTCCAGGTTCCACTCGTGCGACACTCGCGGGTGTTGAATTTTTTATGACCAAAATGGTCTAATAATTGTTGAACAGATGTTAGCGACTGGGCTCTATCAGACTTCATGAAACGGAATTAGCATGTTAACCCTGGTCCTGCCTCAGAGTCCAGAGCATTAGCATGTTAACCCTGGTCCTGCCTCAGAGTCCAGAGCATTAGCATGTTAACCCTGGTCCTGCCTCAGAGTCCAGAGCATTAGCATGTTAACCCTGGTCCTGCCTCAGAGTCCAGAGCATTAGCATGTTAACCCTGGTCCTGCCTCAGAGTCCAGAGCATTAGCATGTTAACCCTGCCTCCTGCCTCAGAGTCCAGAGCATTAGCATGTTAACCCTGGTCCTGCCTCAGAGTCCAGAGCATTAGCATGTTAACCCTGGTCCTGCCTCAGAGTCCAGAGCATTAGCATGTTAACCCTGGTCCTGCCTCAGAGTCCAGAGCATTAGCATGTTAACCCTGGTCCTGCCTCAGAGTCCAGAGCATTAGCATGTTAACCCTGGTCCTGCCTCAGAGTCCAGAGCATTAGCATGTTAACCCTGGTCCTGCCTCAGAGTCCAGAGCATTAGCATGTTAACCCTGGTCCTGCCTCAGAGTCCAGAGCATTAGCATGTTAACCCTGGTCCTGCCTCAGAGTCCAGAGCATTAGCATGTTAACCCTGGTCCTGCCTCAGAGTCCAGAGCATTAGCATGTTAACCCTGGTCCTGCCTCAGAGTCCAGAGCATTAGCATGTTAACCCTGCCTCCTGCCTCAGAGTCCAGAGCATTAGCATGTTAACCCTGGTCCTGCCTCAGAGTCCAGAGCATTAGCATGTTAACCCTGGTCCTGCCTCAGAGTCCAGAGCATTAGCATGTTAACCCTGCCTCCTGCCTCAGAGTCCAGAGAAGGGAGAACCTCAGTGGTAGATGTGGTCACTGCACCAGGGCCAGTGATTGGTGGACCTGAGGGCAGCAGTCATGTGACCTGTAGTGGAGCTGGTCCTGGATCAGACCTCCACAGGACATCCCCTCTGAACACTGTTACACCTGGACTGTAGACCTGTAGTGGAGCTGGTCCTGGATCAGACCTCCACAGGACATCCCCTCTGAACACTGTTACACCTGGACTGTAGACCTGTAGTGGAGCTGGTCCTGGATCAGACCTCCACAGGACATCCCCTCTGAACACTGTTACACCTGGACTGTAGACCTGTAGTGGAGCTGGTCCTGGATCAGACCTCCACAGGACATCCCCTCTGAACACTGTTACACCTGGACTGTAGACCTGTAGTGGAGCTGGTCCTGGATCAGACCTCCACAGGACATCCCCTCTGAACACTGTTACACCTGGACTGTAGACCTGTAGTGGAGCTGGTCCTGGATCAGACCTCCACAGGACATCCCCTCTGAACACTGTTACACCTGGACTGTAGACCTGTAGTGTAGCTGGTCCTGGATCAGACCTCCACAGGACATCCCCTCTGAACACTGTTACACCTGGACTGTAGACCTGTAGTGGAGCTGGTCCTGGATCAGACCTCCACAGGACATCCCCTCTGAACACTGTTACACCTGGACTGTAGACCTGGTAACACACAAGGCTCCATGTGAGGGACTTCTTACTGAGCGTGAGTCTACGACTTGATCAGGGTGAAGTGTCTTGCCGAAGGACACAACGTCATGTTGCCTCAGCCGGGAATCGAACTTGCGACGTTCTGATCACTGTTCCAATGACTCGGTTGACAGACTCCATTGAATTAACAGACTGTTCTATAATTCCACACATAAAATCCACTATTAGCCTAATAAAAACAATGAAACCCAACAGTAATTCAGAGATGCTATCCATTTTTGCTGATATGAAATAAAACATACATGTTTTAACACACACAGATGAAGCATTAGTTGACCCCAAATGCAAATAGTGAACTGTAAACACACTGCAACTCAGTACATTGCATCAGGGCCGTCTGCATCTCTCAAACCATCAGTATACATCACATCCGACAAATACAGAAAATAACCCGCATTAAAAACAGACTAATTGATCAATCTGACTAACGAGATCAAGGGCCAACTCAAGCTGGAGGCTAAAAGATCTCCCTCTTTCCCCCCCCCCCCCCCATCGCCATGGAGCAAAGAAATATGTTATTAGACTGTTTTTCCAAACATTCCACAGAGTCACAGAGGATTTAAATAAACAAGTGTGTGTGGCTCAAGCCAGGCTGAGATGGGATGGTGTTTACAAGCTGTGGGCAGGATGCTGCAGAGTCTCTGCTGTAATACTGCCACCAGTCCACAGCTTGATCAGGTCCCTCTCTGCCTCCACAGACTATAATCAATAATTGAACAGTGACCCACGCCTGCTGGAGGAAACTGAAGTTTGACCTCCAGATTTATTTAAACTGCCGACCTTAATGTAAACGAGCCGGGGGACTTCTTCAGTCTCTGTCGATACACAGCCAGAAACTTCCTCTACAACATGTCTGTCTTGTTATTGGGGGGTTCAAACACCATCCACACACCCGTACTGCCATCTTTCTTCTTCTACCCAATCTTCATCTGCTTCCTCCCCCCATCTCCCATCCAAACTGGTTTAACTACTGTGTTTTCTGGGATAGAAGTCACTCCTGAGTATAAGTCGCACCAGCCAAAAAATGCATATTGAAGAAGAAAAAAAACCATATATAAATCGCACTGGACTATAAACTGCATTTTTGGGGGGAAATTAACCGAACGAGACCAAGAACAGACTTTTAATATTTAAAAGGAAAGTTCTAGTAATAACAGTGAAATTATCCATCCATTTAAGTCCAGTATAAGTCGCAGGACCAAAAAGTCTGAAACATTTGCTACAACACTGGGCTTGCTGACTCTTCCCCACCCCTCCACTCTGGGTAGAAAGCCCTCAAATGGGGATTTATTTGTTCTGTGTTAAACAGTGATTAAGGTCAACGTTTACCAGTGAAATCAGGGTGTTTTGGTCATATTATGACCCAGAACTGCAAAGGGCCATTGTCCACCATTTATTGCCACAGTGCCGATTTGAACAATTGCACAACCATTTATTTCTGTTCTCTGAAAGCTGCCTTCTGTCACTTGATGAAGCTTTTTAATAAACCCCCATTAATACTTTGCATGGCAGTACGATATCAATTCAGAAGCTGTTAATTACATGTTCCCCTGAATAATTTACGGTCCGAAAATAAATTAATAAAAAAGTGTCCGTTCCAGAGTCACAGAGCTGGAGTGCTACAGTGAGCCTCCGATTGAATCAAATGATGTCTGTGTGTGTTTGCATCTCCCTCGGAATCCACAATCAATTCTGATGAGGCTAATCATTCCCCAGCGCTCTATATTAGAATGAGGCCTGTCAAGCACTAACCCATTCACCATTCCAATATATGCGGCTACATTGTGACATCATATCAATATTTAAAATCGTTCTTATGCATGTATTCCGGCTTGTCCAACTTCATTAAGGCCATTCCTCACCCCTCAGGCTGCGACACGGTCCCCTCAGAACGCTCCATGAAGGCTGGGAAGAG
This sequence comes from Protosalanx chinensis, assembly GCA_030340685.1. Lineage (NCBI taxonomy): Eukaryota > Metazoa > Chordata > Actinopteri > Osmeriformes > Salangidae > Protosalanx > Protosalanx chinensis. Next base: position 704,300 of record CM059324.1, read on the forward strand.
ATGACTCTGCTACGAATACATCTTCCCTGGCTGTGTCTGACGGTGGAGAGGACACATGAGTGAACACACAGTACATAAGTGCAACACGTGAACATGCACTTTCATCAGTTTTCCCAGGCTGTTTACACACACACACACACACACACAACACACACACACACACAACACACACACACACACAACAGTTGGGCCTTTAGACCCTGTAAATATCCAAAAGTCAGATATCTGTGTAGAGGACTGTGGTGTGTGCCTAATCACGCAGCCAGGCACACACACACACACCAACACACACACACACACACACACACACACAGTGTAACGAGTGAGTCCCAGAGATGAAGCATATCCCGTTCTCCTCATCCTCCCCGCAGGAAGCCCGCCAGCACATTGCCCCCCCCCCCCCCCCCCCCCCACCAGCAGTAACCACCTCCAAATTCAATTTGATCATAAACTGCCTCAAATTAGACCTCCGCGACTTTAATTAATATGTATTTTTGCATTACTGTGTCTGGACAAAAAAGACACATGAATTATTCTTCCAACACGTTCATTTCCACCCAGTCCCCCACTAACTCTGATGGGGGGGGGGGGGGGGGGGGGGGGGGGGGTGATGGAATACTTGTTCCATTAGAAGGACTGAAAGCTGCCCTGTGAAAACTAAAGCTCCCGTGGTCCACAGTTGATTGGCAAACAAAGTGGGTGCCGGCACTTAGGGATTCAATTGCATTTTACCCATCAGCTACATTATGCTAGCGCGCTAAGGGCTTATATTAAATCCACCACAGCCCCTATTCAGGTGCTAATTGAGACGAGGCCCGGGTTTGTCAAGGCAATTACTGTATAAGCAAAAGCTTCAAATGGCTCGTGACGGCCAGCGAGGGAAGGTAAATCTGTTAGGGGATGTGAGTGAAGGACTAGAGGAACCTAATGTCTAGTAACTTCTGCTATGGTCCATAACAGCTACGGCTGTATAACACTTCAGGAGCCACATACAGTCATGGCCCCCTGGGATCTGCCAGACAGATCTTGTTCTACAATAAGGACTCAATTTATGAAGAAGCATAACTTGCAGTATGGGGGGAAATCAAAACCATTGACCAACAGACAACCTTTGGCTCAACCACTCTTAAACTTTCAGAAGAAGTGGTATTATATGTGTGTCTGCTTTGAACATGGGAAGCTTAAAGACAGGACAAAGAGTCGAGAAGGAAGGAGAGAAGGAAGGAGATGCTTCCCACCTGCACAGCTTCTGTCACAACACAGCTAGTCAGCACTGCTGTCTTGTGGATTGGGGGGTTTGTCTTCATTCAGACTTCTTCTTTCCTGGGTAGATTGTCTCACTGAAAAGGTCCTAATGACACTTCTACCTGGACCTCATTCACCAGCCAAAGGCATTTATCTGTGAGTGTTCACACATATTTGCATCAGAATTACCTCAGGAGGTACTGATGTTAAACTATCTAACCACTGATTCCATGGAGCACTTAAGCCCCAAGCTTATCTGGGTTATTATAATTTTTGCGAAGGATTTGGAAATTCATATTTTGGAAAAAGGAGGCTAATGTTGAACCACAGACCATTCTGAAGGTGTTATTTGTTGAGCACACATCCTTGTTTACCAATTTGGTGGCTTGGCATTCTGGAATGAAGCACGGTATCTTTTTGCAAATCCGCTTTAGCTGCTGAGCATCACAAAATATCAAGGGATTTACCTGAATTGCTTTTTCCAGAGATGAGTCCAAAAGTTTCTAAAGTTGATCAGCAGCCTGATCCAACAATGATTTGGGAGTCTGACTGATCCAGGTTCATATCAAAACAGACTGTACAGCACAGTCTGTCAAGGTCTGCAGTGTGTTTTATTGATATGGTGAACCAAAATATGATGATTGTAACCTCACATGGTCAAACATTGGCCTTCTTGGGCATGCAGTATTTAAAGAATAGTAATGGCAAGGTAATGAAGTTACTAAATGATATCAGCACTAATGTGACCGAGGTAGTGGCCAATAAGCAGGCTTGTTTCATGTTCCACTATGAAGCCCCAGATGAACATTAGCATAAGAAGTCTGGATTCCTACCGATGGAGAGAGAAGGAGGAGCGCTTCAGACAAGATGGAGGTTTACTGTCATCATGTTTCGCTAGTTACACAACTGAGATGATAAGAAGGAGGCTAGAGCCGGATCAGGATGGGATTGAAAAAGTTTGGACAAACTTCAAAGCTTTAATTTTCACCTCAGAAGAAGATAACTGATTATGATATTTGCCCATTTTAAAAGATTTATACACAAAAATGAAACAACAGACTGTACTGAACTATGCACTTCATTTTGTAGTTTTTCAAAGTGAATATGTATTTTTTTTTTGCTGTTTTCAGGCATTGAGAAACCAACTGACAAATGTTCACTTTACACTGCGTTACTATTGGTGTTCCCTCAGTACTGATTCCACACAGCTCAAGTCCATAATTCAGATTCACATCCAATTATGTGCAAAAAAAACCTTTAAAAAAAGCAGTTTTGTATGAATGATGTCTATTAAAAAAACACAATCCCTAATGGACATCATATAACATGTTTTTTCTGCCTTTTGTTCGACTTCTAGTGTCACTTCCACTCGAGTGTGGATTGCCTATTTGTCTTTTCAGTGTGGGCGATTTAAATGCACTGCCTTTTATGCAAAACACAGTAAAACCAAGCATTTTCCTCTAAATTGGACATTTTTATGGTTATAATTTTGCCACTCTGAAGGGTAGGAAAGTTGCCCCTGAGGGCTTATGCCTCTTATCTTTTGTACTCTTGTGTAATGTCCGGATGACAAGTTTCTTTAATATGCACGGAGAGAGCTGCAATTTCAGGGAACTTTTGTCCTCCCAGGTTGACGCCGGGATCCTGTTGAAGCGACTCCGTTGGCAATTTGGACCAAATGAAAATGTCAGTTTTCTTCCAACCTCTGACTGTTATTATCCATCTGTCATGACTTTGTTCCACAAGGAAGAAGAGAAAGCACACACACACACCTCTGAACCATATCACTTACCTGACAACTGTTGTGACTGAATATGTACCTAACCCTCTTTGTTGAACAATTTCAACAGCTTCGATTACTATAAATTCTTCTGTTATATTGTCAGCTGATATTATAGCATATGTTATATGCCACTATATAACTTTCCTGCAATGCCATGAAGAGCGTTCAGTGAAGTGCCTGTATAATAATGCAGTTCCAGTGCCAGTGGAAGATCTACGCCAAAAAAACGATACAAACTATTTTATACTGATTTAATTCCGACACACAGACACTCTGGATTACTTTCCACCAAACGACAGTACTTGTAAAAGAGTTTAGGCTCAGACCAGACCAGGCCTTGAAAATTGCTTTGCTGTCACTAATGGAAAGAAATATCAGGAAGAAGCCGTACAGACAGTTGGGATGTTGATGACACCACGAGTCAATCATCTCTGAAGGACACCGTGTGATAGAGATCAGGCTGGTATCATCTGCATAGCCTTATCAGTCACCAAGAGAGTCCAGCTGCCATGATAGGAAGAGGTGTGTCAGGGTTCCTCTCCTTCAACACCCCAGGAAGACACCAAATCCACCACAGCTCCATCTCTGTCTCAGCATCCTCCTCACCCCCCTCTCCTCTCCTCCCCTCTCCTCATCTCCCTCTCCTCCCCTCTCCTCATCCCCCTCTCCTCTCCTCATCCCCCTCTCCTCTCCTCCCCTTTCCTCATCTCCCTCCCCTCTCCTCATCCCCCTCTCCTCTCCTCATCCCCCTCTCCTCTCCTCCCCTTTCCTCATCTCCCTCCCCTCTCCTCATCTCCCTCCCCTCTCCTCTCCCACACAATTAAAAATGCATCAGAAAAGTGCCATGGATTAGATGCACGATCCCCAGCTCTACTGATCCGCAGTGTGAATCTGTCACGGAAAGCTTCTGGAAGGAGAACGAGATAAAGATGGAGGGAGGGAAGAGGTGGAGAGAGGGGGAGGGACATACCAGGAGGCAGAAACCCTCCCCCAATGGGGTAGCAGCTCCTGAAGACACACCCCCCCCCCCAACATTACCACCCTCACTCAATGTACCATCCCCCCCAACACCTCCACCCTTCCTCACTCTCCCTTTGTCATTCTCAACCCCTCCCCATTCTTAACACCTCTCTCTGTTTTTCTCTCTTATTCACTCTTCCTCTCTCATCGCTCACCTGTCCCAGTGTCCTTTCATGGTTCTCCTTCCCTTCATCTCTTTTCCTTCCTTTCTCCCTCTCAGTCTTTCTTCCTCTCTCTTCTTCTCTCAGTCCTCCTTCCATCCCTCCATCCCACAGGCTCCATGGTGTTCGCTGTGCTGCCCCCCCCTTCTGCTCTGTCTCATCCCATCTTACTGTACACCTTCGTCAGGGTGTTTCCATCCCAGACGCTGCATCCTGGAAGTTCAACCCTTTTTTGGGGGGGAATCACATTTAGTTGAGTTGGAAACAGTTTAGTGACCCTGAATTCACTGTAGTGAAGTTGGCAGGTTTGTCAAGGTCATCAGCAAACAAGAAAACAGAATGGTTTTGGAAACAGTCAGAAGAGGATAACTGTGAGCCTGGACGGACAAAAGAACGACTTCTCACTGAAGGCTGAAATAAAAATCGACAAAACAGAGCGTCGAGTCCTGCGTCTCCTTGAGAGCGTCTCCTTGAAGTGTTTTTGTGCCAGTTGATGAACAGCAAAACCCTCTTAACATCCGTCATGTTGGACATATTATGAAAGTCAAGGACGTGTCAACTTGTCGTGAACAGTATGTGAACAGCAACATTGTTGAACAAGCAATTGTAAAAAAGTCAATAAAATAAAGTAATGAGTTCTTAATTGGATTGGTTCAATACAGTTATTGATAGGCATTGTGACAATAGGTCACATCTCTTTGTGTGAAAACACAGGCTATGAATAGACACTAATGGTGGACACCCTTAGGACCTGTACATGGCCACCTTTCCCACACTACCTGATCACTGTCCTCTCACTTCATTGACTGAGGGTTTTGTTGTCAAGTCTGGTTCAGGCTGAGGGGGTGGAGCCCTGGACCTGACTGACCAGCCTCCCTGCTGAGCGCTGGCTCACCTTGGGACTGTCAGATAGAGGTAGAGAGCTGAACATGCACTATAAAAGGAAGGAATCTGTATTTAGAGAACTGGAATGATCAGAATTCAGATTCAGAATACTTTATTAATCCTCGAGGGGAAACTCTTTAGCAACAACGGCACACAGTCTCGTCAAAGCACACAGGGGTAAGAGTGTGAGGTAAAAGAGTGCACACAGGGGTAAGAGTGTGAGGTAAAAGAGTGCACACAGGGGTAAGAGTGTGAGGTAAAAGAGTGCACACAGGGATAAAGGAATAGGGGTAAAATAAGTAAGTAGATCACAGATCAGAAGGTAATCCTAGAAGTTATGAGTAGCCATTGTGTCATTGGCATGAAGGTGAACTTCATATTTTCATATATAATGGAGGATATTAAGGGTAAATCAAACATGCAAATTAGGACATTTTTGTATTTGAATATATTATGAATTAACTTGATTGGTTATTTAGTCCCTGATTGGTTATTGTGTTTTTTTATTTTTGCCAGTTATATGGAAGTACACTATCTTTTATTGAAGGGTTATAAAGAATAAACTAGACCAGGTGTATATAATTATTCAGATTTTTTATTTTGCATTGTGATTAAAACAATCACTTAATTGTAGAACGTTCTTTATCCCTCCTTTTCCATGCAGAAAAAAAGGTGCAAGTCTAGGTGTAGAAATCTGCTGCTGTGCAGAAATCTGCTGATGTGCGTCTGCTGGCCTGATTACACGTCAAGATGAAGCTGCCATGTGTGCTTTTCTCAGGGGGGGGGGGTGGGCATGGGTGGGTGACAAGGGAGGGGGGGAGGCAGGAGGGGGGGACGGACGGAGAGACCTTTGCTGGCTGGCTCCATTTCGGACCATCCCAACCTCATTAAGGCCTGCGAGTGCCTGGATGGAGGTAGCTCAGGTTCTGAGAAACCTGCTTTGACATTCATGCTGCACACAGACTCTATCAGGTCCCTGGCTCTCTGATACATTTGCATCTCTTTGAATGTGACGCTTGAAAAAAAAAAAGAGAGAGAGAGAGAAAAGGAGAGAAGAGGGGTGGAGGAGAAGGCAAAAGAGGAAGGGAGGGAGGGTGATGGGAATAGGATGGGTGAAAGAGGGAGGAAGGGAGGTGGAGGAGGAGAAGGGGAGGAGGAGGGTGGTTGTGAGGGTAGAAAAAGAGGACGGGAGAGGGAGAGGGGGGCGGCCCAGCCACTAGATTAAATTTTGCCGTCTAGAAAATGAGAAAAAAGGGCTCTCTCTATCTCCTGCAGTCTTCTGGGAAGATCTTTATTCTGATTCTTGTTAGAATTGTTTATCACTGTGACAGAGCGAGCCAGGCTGAGATAAAGGCAGCGCTCCATCACGGATGTGACAGTCGTAAGACATGCGCTGGAATGAAAGGAGCCAGGGAAATATTATTAATAGATGCTGACTTGATTTGCCTCGATTGCACGTCAAGAAGAGGAGGCCAGGGCTTGATTGCAGCCTATGAAGTTCTGTCCAAAAGGGAAGCTATTTTTCATTAAGTGATAGAAGTCTCCTTTCCTCTTCCCCCCCCCCTCTCTCTTTCTCTCTCTCCATCCTTTTTTCTTAGCTTTTCCCTTATGCCTTGCTTTCCAAGTAGCAGATAACTTATGCAGTTTATTCTAAGCGTGCTGATTTGTGTCACTGAGTGAGGGAAAGAGAAGGAAAGAGAGAGAGAGAGATAAAGGAAGGAATTGCGTGTGAGTGACAAAAAAAGAAAAAGAGGTGGAAGGATGAGAAAAAAAAAAAGAAAAAATCTTATCTCAACTCGTACAAAATAAATCGCCTTCGCTACGATAATGCAGGTATTGGTAGGAAGTGTGAAACCTTTGCGTGCACAATTGCTCTATCACTTCCTCAATCTATACATCCATGCAAAAAGCACTGACACCCACTCTCCCCAACTGAGCTACATTCAGCCCCCCCTCCACCCACCGACAACAGATAAAAAACAGAAGTATATAAAATGTGATTACACAGGAACATATTCAGAAGTGTAGAAATGCAGGGGTACACTTATTTTTAGAGAGAGAGAGAGAGAGAGTTACATTACTAATGGATGCAGAGAATGATTGTGTGTCTATACACACTTCTTTACAGACGAATGAGCCAGCTAGTCTATGAATCACATCCACATGTGAAATATCCATATGCAGCTTTACAGAACCCCAAAAAAGGACGACTGGAAAAGAAGAGTGGGGAAAAAAACGGAATGATGCTGAATGACGGCAAAAAAAAAATTAAGAACGAAAAATACTGAGGAAACCAGGAATGAAAGTGCAAAAGGTGGAAAGTGAAATGAAGGACGGAGATTTGGAGGGACGGCTACTTTAAAGGATGAAGGCTGAACACCTACAATCTGGGGACCTCAAGTACAAGCAGAAGAAGATTAGCCTGAGTTTAGAAGACAATGGAGGACAGGATGTGTGTGTGTTTGGGTGTGTGTGGAGAGGTGGGGGGGGGGGGGGGATCTGCGTGACTCCCTGGTCTAACTGGGCTGTGAGCTAAAGACACCTGCCGAGTGTGAGGGGGGGGGGGGGAGGGAGAGGTGTGGCGGGGGAGGGAGAGATGGAGAAAGAGAGTGAGAGAGACAGATGGAGTCTACAGTTCGGTGAGTGTCTTCAGGTTTTTTTTAAAGCCAGTGATGAACGTTAAACACCTCTGGATGATCTGATTTCCTAAAGTTTTGTTTTTCCATTTTGTGTCTTGTCAACAATCCTCCTCATTTATTTGTGTAATTAGTCACCTGAAGTCGTTTACATGTGGAAGTCTTGAGCAGACGGCGTTTTCTTGAATCCTTGTGACAATCTGATCAAAATCATTAAGTTCAAATCTTTGGCGTTTGATATTCCGTCAAAATATTGATCATTTGAAACTCTTTTCATCAGTTTACCTTTCAGCTTTTGTGATATATGTCATTATGTCAAATTACTCTACAGTTGATATTTGTTGATGTAATTTTTACGATACATTGACAAGTTGCGTTAAGTAATCTGACAAATTAACAGCTATGTGTTTACCAGTACCTTTGTGAAAAACAGAATCATTTGAATAAAAAAAACTAAGAACAATCTAACCTTCATATATATCTGCAGTCTTGTCTTTTAATATGAACTAATGCAGTAACAGCTCAAATGTGCTTGTTCTGTTAACTCGGGTTAACAGTTTCAAATGAGGTATTAAATTACTCATATGGTGACAAATCTTTGCACGCTATTCAAGTGTCTCTTTATAAGTGACTTCTCAACTCTAATAACTTCTCAAGATATGTGAGAATACTATTAATTACACCATTTAATACTGCACCACTGCCTCACTCCAAAGAGCTTGACTTATTTCCCATCCAGTGAAGTGGGAGGAGGGAAGTCAGATTTCCAAGGAACAATGACTGAATATTCATCAAATGTCTCATTCAATTTATATCAATATCCTTTTTTTTTCTTTCCGACTCTTATACCCCTAAAATATGATTTCCTAAATTGCCTCAGACAGATCTGCATATTTTGGTTAGTGGATGATATTTGATTGCTTCCTCTATTACAGTAATAGAGGACAGTCGCTCTTTTGACACAGAAGCTCTTTGTCGCTGTAGCTTATAAAGAGGATGAACAATTGAAGCAGATTTGTTGAAGAAGGGAAAACAACATACAGTATATATATATGAATGATCTGCGGCAGTATTGAATCTCTTCCAAGGACACCATGCACTGATAACGCTGCTTCCATGAGCCCAACATGACAACACTGAATCTGAATCACCTTCTTCCATACCCAGATAGACACTCACTAAAACACACAAACATACCTATTGGTCCACCATCCCCCCATCCCCTCAGACAGGTAGGCAGACAGGCAGACAGACAGGCAGACAGACAGGCAGAGAGACAGGCAGAAAGACAGGCAGACAGACAGACAGACAGAGACAGATCAGAGGCGGGGGGGGGGATGGCTGTGCCTGTCTAGACACAGCAGGGTCTAATTGCGACAGAATTGCATATCACCACTTTCTCTCCCATGCAAAAGACGAACTCTTGGTTGATGCGATCTCACCATTCTTCCAGCACGGTCAATGTGTATCACGTGGCTATTAAGAGCATTTTCCCTGAGAAGTATCATCAAATGTCTAAATTGTGTGAGACCTGTTTCTGCTATCTCATTATCAGACCTGTGTATTCATTATTGCCTATTAAAGTCCCCCCCTCTGGGAATCAAAAGTTGTGTTTTTGTTATAATTCAATGAGCGTGTAGATGGAGAGAATCTTTACACAGGCCCGGCACACATCGTTCAGAGATGATAGAATCAAGAAATAACAGTGGACACTGCAAAGTGTGGGAGTGTTCCTTCAGAGACAGCTGTTCGTCACCAAATATTGACTTGTGTATTTAATGTGCTCTGGCTTGACATTTAATGATAAACCATACTCTTCAACTCTCTGTGTCTTTATGTCACTATCTTTTTGTTACACACACACACACCCACACACACACATTGGTGACTGGAATCAAGTTGTCTGTGAGGTGGAATCGGGACTGTCCCTGTAAAACTCAGTTTGGCGTGTTCTCACAGGTCAACACTTCCTGGAAACAAGACACAGCCTCGGATTTCTGATCAAACCTCGCAGAGGAATCATGTTATGTACAAAGCAGAATATCCTCAGACCCAGCCTGCACACCGTGTCCCCCCCCCCCCCCCCCCCCCATGTACCTATGTTATTTGTACTTCCATGTTATTTGTATCATTTGTATTATTTGTTTATCTGTTTATCTGTATCATATCTGTAGTGTATTTTACATTGTATTTTTATTTATTTATTAGTATCCCACAAATATGTTCTATGTTTGCTCATTCCTGCCACAGTGAATTCTATGTTTGTTAATCTTGCATAGCGAATAAACCTGATTCTGATTTTCTGTATGCAATGAAAACATTCGTGTGGCAGCTGAGAACCGGAGCTAGCTGACATGAGGCTGCTGCCCTGCGGTCCAGAGGACCTGGACTGAAGTTCCAAAACATTTGCAGCGAGTTACAGTATTTTTTAGAGACGCACTCACGTTGAGCAAGATGTGAAACAAACATCGATAAAAATCTACATTTTGAGCGTAGAAAGACAATGATTGTTTGGATTAGATTAGGTTCAAGTGAATGTACTGTACTCTGCATATGAACACTCGCAACACAAACGCTTACACACACACACACACACACACACCCACACGTACACACATGAACACACACACGTACACACACGAAATACTTAGAATGAAAACATCCTGCCATAATGACACCTGATTAAAGATGAGCAAACTTGAAGTGTTCCACAAGGCACTTCTCTCTGGCCACAAATGTCACGCTTTTTTCTCTGTAGTTAAATAACAGAAATTAGCAGAGTTGTGAAAATGAGTCTGGAGAGTTTGAAACTGCTTATGTTTGTCAGACGTTCCTTTAGAGTGAAAATCACCCTCAAACGTGCCCACAACCACGTGTGCAACTATTGTTGTTGCCTTCGAGTAGAAAAAAGATTGAGCATTTGTAATTTTTCTTCTGTTTGTCGAGAGGCGGTGAAAAAACCCCACTCAGGAAAAGAGAGGTTGTTTTTATCAGTTCTTATCGTTTGGTTGTACCCAGCTGCTGGGACGACGCTCGTCTCTACGGATGAACACCTGCTGTTCTCCCCCCCAAAGAAGACGCTTCTCCACCATGCTGAAGCACGATGAAGCACGATGAAGCACGATGAAGCACAGCTCTTCCTCCGCTGGTGTGTGGATCCACCCTGGAGACACATGCTGGACATGCTTAACACCCCTCCTCCCTGCCCAGCTTGTTTGGGCTGAGCTTGTTTACTTATTATTTATGATTTCTTCTTCTTTTTCTTCTTGGTACACTTTGGGTCTGCCTTCGTTTTGCAGCAGTGTCTTTGATCTGGGCTATCAGAAGGGGTTTGAAACTCTCCTCTTTTGTTGCTTTCAGATCCATCATCTTACAGCGCTCCAGCGCAGCTTCTGGAACACTGTCGACCCTCCAATGCCATCCTGTCACTCCCCCCCCCCCCCCCCCGCCCCCCCTTCCGGAGTGATACACAGGCACGCCAACATGGAGAAAGAGCTCACAGCAACAGTACAATAGCCTCATGGCTTTACAAGAGGCTGTTAAGCGGTATCCTGACAGCAAAGGGAAAGTCCATTTTTGTCTCCAGTCAGTATTGCTCTCAAGAGGCGTCTGTGTGGGACTGGAAGACGGCTATGAATGGCCTAAACCCTCAGAGCACGGCACAAGATGGTGGCTGAAATGTCCGTGTGTGTGTGTGTGTGCCACCTTTCAAATGATTCCTTCAAAGAGGTCAGTTGACAACGTCTCCTAACCTTTAAACCGTCTCGAAGGCTCTCGAACTCCAGTATCCTCAGACATTCAGACTTATTCCATTAAACTTTTGCTCCTCGCTCCATCTTAGGCAAAGAAAAGACTTGATGAAAATGACCTTGGAAAAACACAAAGACAGCTGAGGTCGTGCTCTGCCCATGGAAGAACGACAGATTGGACAAGGCCAGTTATTCACATAGACGCAGCCTTGAGAACAGTGAATGGTGAAAAGATGCAACACAACATACTGTGATAATGACTAGGCAGGGTCTCCTTAACACCAGGAGGCTTTTAGAAAACTGAATAGACATTTCTAAAGCCAGGCTTCATTGTGATAGTGGACTGCTGCATCAGTACCGCCACCAGAACGAGACACTTTCACATTTAATTTCAAGAAGAATTGTGATCACATGTGAATATACCTGAAAGAAGGTTTTATTTGAAAGGGTTTACAGACAATTTGATTTTGCATTGTCCACTCACCTACATGTCACAGTTGCTGCATGTGGCACAATTCAACGTTTCTTTCAGAAGACGAGCATATTAAATTATATCTGGTCTGAAAAAATAAATAAATAATAGAAATAGTAATAAAGTCCAAGGCCACAGATCTATCAATCTCACCTCACCCATGAGATTTACTAGAATAATCTAACGGTCATCTCGTAAAAGCCATTGTATTTATAACGGGATAAGACACCTGAAATTGAATACTTAATAGCATTACGGTCACATTTGGCACTGTGGGCGGAGTCACCAGTGACCATTAAGAGGATTCTGACACGATGTCAACCTCTGGGAACATTGAAGAGAATCATCAAAAGAATGTGGAGCTTTTATGAACTCTGGAGGATTCCAGGTCATTAGCCTGACCTGGCTCACCACTGTGCTAACGTTAACCCCCCCAAACCTGTCTGCTGGGCTGTGATTCACCTCTGGGTGACCTTTAGGAAGTAGAGGAAAGCTGCTCTGAGCTGGTGTGAACACACACACACACACACACACACTGTGCGTTCCTGCTCAACCAACTGTCAATCAAATCCAGTGACCTCAGGAGGCCTGATAAAAGACTTTAAAGGAGGTGTTTGTTCGCATTGTTTCTGTTTACAGAATCATGTTTTTTCTGTAAATTCGACCCTTAAAGTAAAATATCTTAAGCTATTAAATGTGGTGAAAGCGTTCTAGGTTGGGTACAGAAAGTATACGGAACACTTCCTGCCTGTCAGCCTGTCCTTGCACTGTTCGTCCACCAGGGGCGCTCTTAGCAACGAAAGGGCTCCATCCAAACCCAGGCGATCTGACTGCTGATGGTGTTGCAGCTCTTTCTGTTCATCTTAAAACACCTCAGTCATTTTGTTGTGAGAGTTGTCCATCATATTAATATCCTTACTGAAGTGTAAGTATGGAATACATATTAAAATGTTAAAGACTTTTTGATAAACTTTCATGGAATGACATGATATAGTGTTTCGTGGTCTGTGTGCCTTAAAACAATAATAAAACAATAAAGAAATATGTCAATCATGTGTCAATGTTCTTAGTAAACAGATCTTTTTAATTTAGAACTTGACATCTAAATTGACATTTATTTTATTTCAACACGTTCAGTCTTTCTAAACAAGATACTGTTTTTCTGAGCTTGTTTTAACATTATGTAAACAAACAAAAAATACTGTAACTCCTCACCTCATATCCTTCTATCCACAATGCAAGAGATTATAAAACGTACTCTCTATGGTTGTGTGTAAAATCTCTATCTTCATTGACTATACAAGAATTGGAAGTAGCAGATCAAATCAAATGATCCTGATGTGATTGAGTTTAGGACAGTGATGGCTGATCTGAGAAAGACAGAATATTCTGTTCTGAATACAGAGATTAGCACACTGCTGAATGGAACATGTTTGACACAGACCGAGGAGAGAGTGTTTCTTCTGCACCTTTATTCTTTATTCTATCTCCTTATTCTCCTCCCTTAATAAAGAAACTGTAAAAAAAATGTTTGACTATAATGTAAATTTTCCTGCATAAAATGCCAATTTAGATGAAAAACCAGAAAAATACAAATAAAAATAAATCTCGGTTGTTTGGTTCCCTGACTCTCTCTGACTAAAGAGGGCAGTATGATGTCACTGAGAAGATGAACGAACTTTAACTTTGTTGTGCTCACGTCACTCAGAAAGTGGACATTACGTTTAAGTGTATCCAATTTGATGTGCATGTGTGTGTCTGCTGTGTGTGTGTGTGTATAGAGGTGTGTGTGTGTGTCTGCTTTGTGTGTGTGTGTGTGTATAGAGGTGTGTGTCTGCTGTCTGTGTGTCTGCTGCGTGTGTGTGTGTATATAGATGTGTGTGTGTGTGTTTATGCACACTAGACCTGATTTATTTGCCTGTACATGTGTATTCATTCACATGAATATGTATGCATGTGCGTGTTTTGGAGTGTGTGTGTGTGTGTGTGTGTGAGTGTGTGTGTGTGTGTGTGTGTGTGTGAGTGTGTGTGTGTGTGTGTGAGTGTGTGTGTGTGTGTGTGTGGTCCATACCCGTTCACTGCCAGTCTTGTAGAACACATGAAGGCCCCCAGACAGGCTCATGAAAACACTGTAGGTGTATGACTGTTTTACTGTATGACTGTATGACTGTTTTACTGTATGACTGTATGGCTGTATGACTGTTTTACTGTATGACTGTATGGCTGTATGACTGTATGACTGTTTTACTGTATGACTGTATGGCTGTATGACTGTTTTACTGTATGACTGTATGGCTGTATGACTGTATGACTGTTTTACTGTATGACTGTATGGCTGTATGACTGTATGACTGTTTTACTGTATGACTGTATGGCTGTATGACTGTATGACTGTATGGCTGTATGACTGTATGACTGTATGACTGTATGACTGTATGACTGTTTTACTGTATGACTGTATGGCTGTTTTACTGTATGACTGTATGGCTGTATGACTGTATGACTGTTTTACTGTATGACTGTATGACTGTATGACTGTATGGCACATAGTATTACGTGAGACTTACAGCAGACTTGAATCAATGATGTCGAGAACAGATTTTGGCCCTTATTTCAAATCTGGAATCAATAAAAATATTCTTAAGTGTGTGTTTTAGTGTGGAAAAGGGCAGGACTCAATTTATGTGCTCAATTAAATGCTTTAATCCTGTTCCCTTACCTAAAAATGGTTTAAGAACCAAAAATAATCTTACCAACAGGTGCAAATATATAGTCTAGACTGAAGCCTAACCTATATGTACCTTCAGTTTAACATATGACTCTACACCCATAAATATACATTACTTTACGCAAAAGGTGCGTGCCTAATTAATCAAGATTACAGTGTTGTTGTGTATTAGTGGGTGTGTATTTGTGTGTGTTTGCTGACATTAGACAATTCTAGGATGGGTTGTCAAACAACTTCAACCCTCATTTGCCTCCAACAAATACTGTGTTTAGAGGATGAAAGCCCCTGAAAGCTACACCACTAATGATAGTTTACTCAAACCATCAGAGCAGTACACACACATTGGCCCCCGCTCTCTCACAAAGTCCTAAATATGATGGCATCGCTGGCATGGGAACAGGCACACAGTGCCACACAGTGCCACACGCCAAGTGGGTCTGGGCGGTGCCAAGCATTTTTCAGATTTCATTAGGTAATAGCTTATTCACAAATGCTGCCATTATCATGTCTGTGACAAGACTGCTGTAACTATTAAGTTCAGATTTGGTTGTTGTCACACAAACACATGTATGTTTAGACACGCACACACAATGGTTTGGCATGGATGCACATATACACACGCACACACACGCACACATCACACACACACCACACACACACCACACGCACCAAACACACACCACACACACCACACACACCACACACACACACACCACACATACCACACGCACACACACGCACACATCACACACACACCACACACAAACCACACACACACCACACACACCACACACACACACCACACATCACACACACCACACACACCACACACACACACCACACATCACACACACACACACACCACACGCACACACCACACATCACACACACACCACACACACACCACACATCACACACACACCACACACACACCACACGCATCAAACACACAGCAAACACACCACACACACACACCACACACACACCACACACACCAAACACACCAAACTCACACCACACACACTAAAAAACACACACACACACCACACACCCACACCACAGACACCATACACACCAAACACACCAAACTCACACACCACACACACACATGCTCACAGAGTCTCTTCCTTGCAGAGGTTGTGCTTCCCTTCCTGAGGCTTATATTTCTAATTTGGCTAAAGCCTCCCCTGGGTCTCTGGTCCCCTCCCTGGATATTCTTCACCCTCCGATGAACACACTTGGCTGCGGGCCCCCAGCGCTCTCTCACCCCTCTCTCCTCTGTCCATGTGGACCCCAAACAGCTGGGCCTTCCATCCTTTGTAGTGGGTGCTTTTACGTGTGTCTGTGTGTATGCATGCATGCGTGTGTGTGTGTGTGTGTGTGTGTGTGAGAGAGGGAGAGGGAGAGAGGAGGAGAGAACAAGTGAGTGAGTGAGACATTGAAAGAGGGGGCAGAGATGTACACGTGTGTGTGTGTGTGTACATGTGTGTGTGTGTACGTGTGTGAGCGTGTACATGTGTGTGTGTGTACGTGTGTGAGTGTAAATGATGGAAGAGATGGAGTCAAACATAGCAGGCTGCACAGAGAACATTAACGCCATTCTCCATTTCAACATTTTGACTCTATATCTGCAGACTCCCAGTTAGAAGTGATCCTGGCTGCTGAGGCTTGAAGCAGAGTTAACAGTGAGGCTTCAGACGGCACTAAAGGGTCCAAAGCCTTTCCAACAAGTATCCTGTACAGGAACTACACACTACAGTTAAGGAGTGATCTATCAAAACTGACTAGGGACTGAGAATGGAGAAAGATGTGTGTGTGTGTGGTGTGTGTGTGTGGTGTGTGTATGTGTGTGTGTGTGTGGAGCGGGGGTGTTTAAATAAAGATATGTTTGACCAGGAATCCGTCGCACCATCTTAAAATGGATTCAGTACAGGAGACCCCCTGGTCCCCCAGAGAGACCCTGCAGTGATACATCATATTGCTCTTAAAATATCTATTAACCACCGTGAAGAGAGGAGGAGGAGGAGGAGGAGGAAGGGGGGATTGTCCCAATTGTCGTTCGGATACAATGACTTGTCATTAACCCCGGCACTAAAAGGTTCTGCGTCTCTCTGTGTTATGTGTGTATTTTAATTGAATCTTGTATTCCCACTGAGGGTTAGAGACAGACAGAAAGACAACCTCGACCGGATGGGATGAATTAAGAAGAAGAGAAGAATATTTCACTTGTTCTTTTCTTTGTCTCTCTCTCTTTCTCTCTCTCTCTCTCTCTCTCTGGCTGTTGGAACTTTCTGGAACTCACCGTGTTCCTGTTTCAAATATTAAGAGGAGCGGATTGCAGATATGTGTCCTAATCCCTCTTAAATTAAGAGCATTTCGATACTGATTCACAAACTATATGTTCTCTGTGAATCTCCAATTATGAAGCTTGGAAGATAAGTATGGTAATCACAGTAGTCAGAAAATTGGATATGTACAGCTAATCTGTGGCTATAAAGTGGTTTGAAGGAAGAGAATTAAGATTATCTTTGAATATACACTGCAGTAAACCTTACCGTCAATTTAACTGTGGAATACAATATTTGATCTGTTTCTGATCTATACATTTAAAGACAAACATTTAGAAATGTTGTTGATGTTCATCCACAGATGGGTCTAAAACATGCCAGGTTGACCAAATTAACATATATATGTAAATTAGGTTTTAATTAATTGCAAAATGTATTTTGATTAAATACTCCAAACGTCATGATTCTAATCTTTAAAAAAAAAAACTTTTAATTAATTTTGCTAGTTAAACCTCATCAACACTTTCAATACAGCTTAATTAGAACTGAGCCGCTCCCTATAATTTAAAACGGGAAAATCAAAAATCAACCATTGTTATCACATTTGTAATGTAACCAGTGCCAGAGATGGAGCACTCGATAAATTAGCGGCCCCCTGATTTCCACATGCAAGCAAAATAATGGCGCTAATTGGCAGATATTCTAATATTGATTAAATTAGGCGCAAAACACTCATTTCATTAAGACACTCTGATACCCTAATTCTGATCATCCTCTCTATATATCTCTGCTTGCTCCCGGATTAACAATTAAACAAGCTTTGAGGAAGTTTTGAAACTAATGGCAGACAAAGCTGAATGAAATCATGGCTGTATTCTGTAAAGTCAGTCGTCTCTCCTTCACAGTGTCGGCGTCGTGTTCTGAGGACTGTGTTTGTGTAGGAAGTCATGGATAATGATGTATTCACTCACTACCTTGAAGAGAGCTGAGCGACTCAACAAGCATTCTGCTCAATTATGTAGAGAGGAAGGGCTGATAATGAAAAGTGACATGAAGTACCAGACTGGGTCAGGCTCTGTGTGTGTGTGTGTAGGTGTGTGTGTGTGTGTGTGCTTAAGTGTGAGGGAATGTCTAAGTAGCTGTGGGTGTGATTGTGTGTGTGTGTGTGTGTGTTAGAAAGATCCTGAATATGTGTGTGTGTTTAGTAGGTGAAACTCTTGAGCGTTTGGGGATTTAATAACGTGTGTGTGAAAGAAAGAAAAAAGTGTGTGTGTGTGTCTGTGTCTGTGTGTGTGTCTGTGTGCGCATGTGTTCCACACACTTCTTACATCAGGCATGGAGAGAAGCCATCTTGGAGTTTTCTCAGACTCCCGTTTCAAAGGCTCCAAACTTTCCCCCCTCCTCTGTCAGGCGTCCACTTCAGAACCGAAGGAGGCTTAAGGAGGATAAGACCCAGCGAGGTGCTTAAGGTGAGATAACCAATTACATATGATCACTTTGGACTTTTCTAATCTCCCTGCCTCATCGTCTGATTTATCCTCCCTGTGCACACCTGTGAACCCCGGCCATCTTTAACCCACCAAGCCTGTCTTTGTGATTCCAATGTCAGCGGCTTGACTCCCCAACTTCAGTCAGACAGATAAGTACCCCCGCAAAGGCAGGAGGCCAAGAGGGAGCACTTACTGGGTCGTGACCTACACCTGCACATCACCTTATTTTCCCAGCAATGTTTGATAGGGATGCAATGTCATAACTTTAGACGTCATTGCATCAGTTCATTTTGATTTAAGGTAATTGTTTGCAGGTGGTTGTCTCACCTAGTTCTGATTGTCCTAAGTTGAACAACTTTTGAACCTGGTAAAAGTCATAAGAGTTTTTCATGAGAGTCAATTTACAATGTCAATCTTTGCATTTGTACATGAATTGCAGAAGATTAAACATATTTCTGCATCAACTTGGCCCAGCGTTGGCCCATGTCAACAAGACATATTCAACCTATTGGACACAGCATGCTGATCCAATCATATTTGGTTGAGGGACTAGATCTCCCAGCCACAGACCTGATCCATCATTCTACTGCGTTCATCTTGAGTTTATTCATTGATCTCAACCTCTCACTGTGACTGTCTATCATTGGCTTGTGGTTGCTGAGATCAGCTGACACTGTTCAGAATAACAATGACTGTGGAATTTGATCAACTACGGTCTGGTTCTGTTTACATGTTTGCTGTTGATCTCTCTATCTTTCCCTCTCTATCTTTCCCTCTCTTTCTTTCCCTCTCTATCTTTCCCTCTCTATCTTTCCCTCTCTATCTTTCCCTCTCTTTCTTTCACTCTCTATCTTTCCCTCTATCACGTTCAGTTGACTGTGAAACATATCTTCTCTCAGATATTTTCTGTTGACAAATAAATTATTACACTCCACTTACAGTATGTCTGTCAAAGTGCTCAATAACACAGAAAACAGTCTGTCCTACAGTGAACATTGAGGTGAGCTGTTAGGATGCAGTCATGTGGGAAGCAGAACCTGTCCAGCCCGACCCTGCTCCTAAACACAGACAAGGCTGTGGACTCTCAGATTTCATACTCGTGAAAAAGAATAGTTTAGCGTCTAGAATGACAAGATAGAAATGACTCAGAGATATGTAACTGAAGCAGTTTTTCTAGTCAACCTGCCTCTCAGACAACCTTTAGGAAATGTCAAGTGGCTCATGTAAATGAGCAATCTGTCACTTCTTTAAGCATCGCCATGGTGCTCAGGTTTCCCTCTGGCCCAAAGTGAAGATCATCTGCATGTGAAGAACACAGCACACGGCTGGAAGGTGCTTCTCATTTTTGAGGGTGAGGAACTAATATATACATGTTCAAGTTAACTTCCACGAACGT
The DNA here is from genome assembly GCA_030340685.1 of Protosalanx chinensis. Lineage (NCBI taxonomy): Eukaryota > Metazoa > Chordata > Actinopteri > Osmeriformes > Salangidae > Protosalanx > Protosalanx chinensis. The sequence goes on from CM059324.1 coordinate 724,153, forward strand.
CAGTCAGGTCAAGTTTGAGTCTGAACTAAAGAGCACTGCTTCCTTCATGAGCAGCTGACAGTTTACATTCTGACAGTATAGACTTGTAAAACCAGATATAGAAGTCTGAGTGTGTAAGAGACACGTTCTGATCGACTGAGACAAAAGTAAAAAGCTTGATTTGGTTTGACCATACATGCATTTCTTCTGTGTTTAGTGTGGTGGCCACTGGGGGACGAAGTAACTTTCGATTTTACCTTTCAGATGAGCAGCAGACTTCACTGGATTTAGCGCCACAGTTCCCTCCACATTTTCCCACCACAGCTCCATTTACCAGGGAAACTCTGACCCATCCAGGGATCGTCAACCCAGACAGGATAATCTGAAGGCTCTTCTGTGTCACCGCCGCTCTCTATTCTACTCCTCTTCTTCTTTTTTTCCGTTTGCAAGTGAAGGTGCCGAGTTAGCACAAACGGGAGACACTCTCAAAAATAAGCTTCTCGTTTGGGATTGAGTGGATTCAGATGGTTGGCTGGGGCTCAAAGGGAGCGAATAAGGAGGTTAGGGTCAGCTTATTATTTCAGTGGATACAAGGCACTGATGCCCCCCTAGTGTGGGCCTGCTCCAATCAAAGACTTGGTCATTATAATGTGGGTCAAGGCTCACTCTCATTGGTCGCTATTCTTTGTTGGTTTGGTAGCTGAGCCCAGTCCATCCTTCTGGTTTCAATATTTAAAGAATGAAAAAGTTTCAAAAGAAACTTTAAATGTTTGAGAATGAGGAATTCCTTCTCTTAACAAGACATTGACAGTTATGATGAAAGGTTTAGTTGGTTTATTTTGAGTGGCCATCTTCTTAAAAAGGCATCACATCCAAATGACCTACAATGGATTCTCTCTCTAGACCTGACAGTCTATCTGAAACATAGCTGCATGAAAATGACCTATATGAAATAAGCCTGCACTGCATTAATGATATCTGCAGCATACATTGACCTGAAACTAAGTTCTCTTACGTCCATCTTACTTCCTCTATGTCAGAAGAAGGGGTTAGGTGAGTTGTGGTGACAGTGCGTAGCCGGAAGGATGAAGAATCTAGACCACATCAGTGCTAACAGTGCAGTGCATCCTCTGCAGCAGACGAGATCTGCTATCAGAACAGATTTCAGAACTGCTCATATTTACCTCAATCTGCTATCATGCAGTTTTGCAGTCAGTGCAGTTTTACAGAGAAGATATAGAAACACCTTTCTGGGAGAAGACATAGCTCTATATTTAAATGTATTTGATGTTCAACTCAAAGTTATTATGTTCTAATGTTGACAATGGCAGAATACGCACCTTCAAACAATGTAGGTAAAACCATAAGGTAAAACAGTTTAATTCTACAACAACAAATCTCTTCAAAGTTCCCCCAAAACTTCTGCCTTTCTGCCCCGTTTTACACACACATGGTACATGTTATAAACTTTGCCATGTTACATGTGCGTCTTGAATGAATCACAAGGCATTAGAGCAGTTCCATGTAAATGTATCTGTAGACAGTGACAGTGGTGAGTCCACCCCCCCCCCCCCCCCCCCTCACTTCACAGCCTCTCTGTGTGTCTCTTCTTTGGGGATTTCCTGAATGAGGTGGTAGTTAGCGAGGTGTGAACACGTTATTGCTGATGGTGTCTGATGATGCATCTCTCACTGGGTTTCAGTCCAGTTCATGTGTTCTATCTCTGACACAACCAAAGAACCGTTCATATTTCCAAAAGTGCCAAAAATTAAAATGATTTGCCAAAACTTGATTCTCTTATATCAAAACCCTTTTGGTAACAATGAAGAAACTGAAAAGTGAACTGATTGTGTCCTGAAGCGCCCCAGTTGTTCTTGTGGAAGTGACCTTAACCTTGACCTCACACACAGGTCAGTAATGACTGGTGATGGAAGGTAGCTTTTGTTTTGCTTCAGTTTGATGCAGTATTACTTCAATGGGAAACATTTGTAAAAACATAGGAAATTACTTGAAAAAAGAAATAAATCTAATTTGTATATGATCCAAAATACAAATCAGGGTCGCTCTAAGTAATTTGTAGAAGTTAAACACGTATTAAACACGCCTACCTTTATATTGTAAATCAGAAATGTACAATATAAAGTCTTTTTTGAAGCTTCCAAGAACAAAATAAATACATTCATCCATTTTGAAGAAGAGGATCTCCCTTCATATTAACTGGCTCTCCTTGTCTCACCACATCAGTGTTCTTCATCTAAGAGCACCAGAACCAGCACATCATGGAAAGAACAACATTTCCTCAAGAATGAGTTTGGTGTTTTGGGAAAGAAAAACAAGCTCAATATACAACTTGTAAAACCATCTATTTGGCAGCGTGGCAAGTTTGTGGTGCAAATGTTGTTATTTCATCTTCCTCAACGCTGAGATGATTTAATGAGATGAACATCTTTGGCAGGAAGTGGAGATGAAATGTGTTAACTTGGTGAAAAAATATCATACAAAAATCTTTCAAATCTCACAGGGTGAAGATCGTGGTTGAAGATCCACTGGCAGCTGTGTGTCTGTACTTCATGCACCAACACACCCACCATCTTCTGCTAACCCTGCCGGACAGGCTGACATGCTGACTGTGTCTGAGGCAGCAGCAGTAAAGTCCTGTGTACCTGACATGGAGGATTCAGTCACTAGGCTCTGCTTGGGTTTTCTTCTCTCTTTTCAATATGTAAACTTTCCCGACCACAACAGCTATGAGCGCACATGAATAAGGACCCTGAGAAATCTGTGTGGTCGGTAGCTTGGACCAGAGACCTGAGCTTGGGGGAGCGTTGGAGGGGAGAGGGGAGGAGAGTTAAGGGAGCAGAGCAGAGAGAAACCCTCTTTTAATCAGAGAGATAATGGCTGCCATACGCCAGCACCGACAACTTCTCTTTCCCACACTTCAGCCTTCTCCAGACCTCTTATTTTTGGATGAGAGCTGTCTGTTCTGTGTACACACGCACACACACACACACACGCACACACGCGCACGCACACACACACACACACACACACACGCTATCGCTCTCTGCACTTCTGTTAAACACACTTATTTCTGTGTATATGAAAATGAGATCCGGAGAGCGAGTGCCGATCTTCAAACAGACCCACAGTTTAACTGGCGTTGGACTGTTTACCGCCACAGTTTGTTTAAGTATGATAAAAAGGCCTCTGGTCTGCTTGGCATTAAAGCCTTGCTCAGCCCAGGCTGCCTCCCTCAGGATAAATAACACTCTCCCTCACGTTCAGCGGGCTCTCTCCTGTTCATCCTCTTCTTCTATTTCCTACAGGGTACAAGCTTGCTATAAGCTTGGATCGAAGTAAATACCTCGTTCCATAAAGTATATTATGTAACATCACTTAGAAGTCGACTCCCAAATTAATTGTGCTTTCTGGCAGTTAATTAAGTTAAGTTATATTCCACTTAATTTCCGATAACAAATTAGTAATTTGCTTCTTTTGAAGTGCGCAGTGTTCAGTCATTTGACAAGTTAATGCATACGTTGGGTGGGGGGGGGGGGGGGGGGGGGGGGGGGGGGGCTGAGCTTTATCCCATCACATCCTGACTGTTGTCGCTGATTCTGGTATCAACATTTACGTTTGGGTGAGAACTTGTAAGAGGGAAAACACTCAGCAGAGTAAAGGCATTACTTGGAAAAAACATCACTTTGCTGATCCTGTTGTAAAAAAAATGTTTCTCTACATTAAATCATGTGAAACATGAATTTAAAAATGTTTTTTTTTACTGCAGTTCCTGTTTGTATTGTCACCCACATGCAGTTAAATGAGCAGTACAGCTGAGTAAGTACATTTCGCTTGTGCAGTTTTGGCTTACCTCATACAAACTTGTTTTACTGGGCGATGACAGCTACTGCGCTACTTTCTGATTCTACATAGCTGCCAGCTTTGTGTGTGCTGTTCACATACATGTGCAGAAGCACAGAAGCATCACATGACACATCCGCAGGTCATGTGATCATCCTGTGAAGGGATGAAGTGGGGCCCAGTTAGGAACCTACTGGAAGACTGTTGGTGGTACGAAGAAGTAGACCAACAGTCTTCAACAACACCTTGAGGTCACTTCTAGGAAAGGATCAGGAAATGAACAAAAATGCAGCTGTTTGCGTAAGTGTGAGAGAGACATTTTCTGTTGTGTGTGTGTGTGAGAGACATTCTCTGTGGTGTGTGTGAGTGTGAAACATTTTTTGTGGTGTGTGTGAGTGTGTGAAGTTTCTGTAAAAAGATCGCAGCAACTGATACAGTTACACAGGAAACATTTGAGACACATATGGGCCATGAAAATACTCCCTTTTGACTTAAGTTAACAAACCAAACCCAATTCATTGAATCTACTTCTGACAAGTATGAACGAAGATGCAAACATTTGAATTTCAAAACCACAACTTCATGCAGTCTACAGCAGATCTACCAGCCACTTACTGTGGGCTTTACTGTACAGTGAGTGTGCAGTGATGGTATTTTTTTTCTTTCATTAAAGTAATTTAATGGAATGGAATTTAATTTTACAATTGCGGATCAAAAAAATTACAAACAAGACAATCAGGATTCCAGATTATAGAGCCTTCACATCCAACCCAGTTCCCCCTATACACTGTATATATACAGCATGTCTAGGTGTGTGTGTGTGTGTGTGTGTGTGCAACAGCTTACTTAATGTTGTGTTCCTGTGTGTTCGACATCCTTCAGTCGTGTTGAATCTACCAGGTGGGAGAACAGAAAATACCAAAAAAATCTGGATTGCACATTAACTTGTGATGCCTTGCCAGCAACGTCTTAAAATAATAATGGTTTTGCTTAATGTGAAATATTGCCATAATTTCACCAAGTTACTGTTCTGTAGCTGCAAACCATCATCATTATGCAAAAAATGTAACCTTTAGGAGTATGTGAGCCATAAAAAAAGAGGAATGACTCAGTGGTGGTATTAGCTATTAGAAACCAGGGCACAGCAGCCACCAACTAGGAGCACATGACAAAGGGTCGGACCTAAAACGATTGTTTTAATATTGCCAGCTTTGTTTTCATATTAAAATACCACATCACAGAAAGTGCTTTCCTTTATGCAACAGCGTAATTACTGCACAGTTAAACGCTTTCATTTTTTATTTGGAACGATGTTCAGTAGCTTTTTGCATTAGTAAGACTGTAGTAGAGTTATATTTGGGACAATCGGAAGGTAGCAAGGTCTCTACCTTTTTAGACACTTAACTAAAGCTAGCTGGTTTCTTTACAGCTTGTTCTTACTGTTGAGCTGGAGAAGCTAAGCACAATGTATGTTTCTTATTAAACTTGTTTTGTCAGAGACAGATCAGAGACAATACTAGAAATGGAAGGACACCTTTCATCAGACTTGTACCCAATATATTTGATGAGAGTTGAATGGTCGTGTTCAAACGCTCACAAGTTATCGAGATTGGAATCTAGTATGAAGTGACACAATGACAATGGCTGACAAGACATCGCAATTAAAGTTCATGAAAATGAGAAGCAGTGTGTTGTTCGTTTTGAACTTACATTTATCATTTCACTTATTTCTTCTGTCTCCCTGTACACATTCCTCCCATGTCAGTTTAGTTCATTTCAAAAGCAGGAACAGGTTCACAGTAAGACAGATGTGTTCCATGAGTCTGTGTCTGGCTGTGTTCAGTGGCTTCTTCCTAACCCTGAGGTCTGGGTAAGGGAGCGTCCAGACTGGGACTGGCAGAGCTGTGGAAGATGCCCAGGCATCTTTTACACTTTACAAGAATGTGTCAGCTGTAATCTCTTGGCGGCCATCTTAGAAAATTCAAAACGACACACTAATGAAAGCATTGTGATGATCTGTGGCATAAAGAAGTCCAGTCCAACGTTGTCTATTTAAAGCAGCTGTTTCAGACATCTCTGATTCGGTTACAGGAAAATTCATCTCCTGTGACATCAGGGTCTGTTCGTGTTGATTAATTAGCATGTTGCCATTGCCGATTGCCAACAAAAAGAAGTGGCCCAGAATGAGGTTTAATCACCCTCTGTGATCTGGCCAAAGAGGACATTTGGTTCCAGTTAGGTCAGTGTAACATGGTTTACCCAGACTGCTCCAGTATAATCTCTCTCACCCCCCTGTCCATTACTGCCACCGCCAAGGAGCCTCTTCAACACCGAGCGTGAAATCAAATGTGAATGGCAACCTCTCAGCATAAAGGAGGGAGTTAAGTCTGTACTTTGTGGTGAACGCTATTATTTCTCTTTGTGCCCCTTGAGGAATGGACGGATGACTGTCCGAAGACAAGTGGAAACATTTGTGTGTTTGCGAGAGGTTTAAGGGCGAAGACGTCTCGCTTGGCTGTGATCCAGTCTGGTGTTCGGTCCAAGGTCTCTCTGGGTGTTCATATCAAGGCCTGTAGTTTAGGTGAACATGAGAAGGATGCCATGCTCTCTGCCAGTGTGGCTACTGTGATTATGTTCTCCATCTAGAGCAGAGAAGCATTTTGACTTGGAGAAACCAAATGTTTTCCAGAAAAAATCACTTGTAGTTCTCTTCTGTTTCCACATGGAGGACAAATAAGAAGAGGCCATTTTTTAAGGTTGCCTCCAAATGTCGAAATGATAAACCTTTTGATCAATGAACAAATAAATCTGGAAATGATGTGATTTAAAACACTGTGCAGAAAGATGATGTGATTTAAAACACTGTGCAGAAAGTCCAGCAGTGTCAGATTGCATAGGTGATGCTTCTTCATCCTTCACAGAACAACAGCCACTTCTATACTTCTACTACAGAGAAGCAGAGTCCCTGTTGGAAGACATAATCCGTCTCTTTGATGTAATCCTCACCAGTATCAAATCAACAGTCCTCTTTGTGCCAGATGCCCAGAGAGACTGGATCACTGGACCACACCCAGGTCAGGAGCGAGAGTCACAGACCCAGGAGTTTCTGGGCCACAGATTTGTGATTGACTCAAGGGTCAATCGATCGTTTTGATTCATGTAGGAACCCAATCTGAGATCAGAAGGGCCCCATGGCATTACAAAAGGTCAGAAGGACTGACCATTGTCACTGGTAGGAGAACAGGTGCTACTGGTTTGGTGTTTGGATGGTGTCGAGTTTCAAAAAGCACAAGTCTGGCAGACTATCGGTCTCCATCTTCTTTTGTTCTTCAAAGCGAACGGTTGACAGTAGTGGAGAGTAGAACATCCACGATGATACGCAGTGAGTTTCAGAAGTTACGCTCTCTCTCTGTTGGCTGTGGAGATTTTTGTTTCTTAATCAAGAGGAATCAAACTCACCTGTGCTAACAGAAAATGAATGAGTCTGTCAACAAAAGGGGAGAGATCAAGATGTTGACTCATGATCAACTCATTATTTCTTCATTTACTCCTCTAACATACGTATTGCTGTCAATGACAATATTTCAATTAATTAGCAAAAAAGTATTCAACGTTTACAGCTGGTCATTATACGGAAGTTTCCACAAGCTTAGGATTTATGAAGATTTTGCATCGTCAGTTTAATTAATGGATCTATACCTTTATAATTTGACCAGCCAAATCATTCCTACACATATTTCAGAATAATAGCTGTTCTAAAGCCAACATGCTCTCATCTAGTATCACAGCTTTCCATCCCAAACCCAGAGATCGAACCTGGAGCCTAAACGATCTCGCTCCCACCGTGTCATTAGGGGAGCACGGGAAGGACCCCTTGAAAGTGCTGCCAAAAAATCCCATTGAAGACGAAGGAAAAGAGAGGGAAGCGTATTGATCGGTGTGTCCATGGATATGATACTTAAGCCTTGGTACTGAGAGGCAGAGAGCCCCCAGATCCATATCGCAAAGACTTTAATCCTGGCCTCTCTTACTGGTGGATTGGCCTTCACCTTAACCTCTTGACAACTCGTATGAAGATCAGCCATGGAAATGTTATTCCTCTCACCATCTCTCCTCATCGTTGTGGCTGTATCTAGGCTGCTTTAGTTCCCTGTCTCCCTCCCTCATCTGGCTCATCACGTGCTTATCAATGGAACACAGTTTAGTTACCATCTGAATCACTCCAGAGAGAATGATCCAGAGAGTTTTCTTTTTCTCCTTCCTAAAGTTTTTCTCCTGCTTTTCTTGAAATAAGGATACTTGATATATTATGGGCTGTAACAAACATCACAGTTTGACTTATCAAATGCTGACAGTTATAATACGCTTGAAATGTGCATCAGGATGATCTGTTTAGAAATCTCCGTCAGTAAATCACAATATTCACAGTATGCAAGTTACACAAACACGGAATTTACTGAGGCAGGATGGAGCAGACATGGAACACTTATGTATGTATGGACGTGTATTAAAGACAGTATTAGTTGTAGCATACTGATTCAAGTTAAATTGGCATTAGTGGGAAAGGTAATTCAGATCAAATGAGGTGTTGGAATGCCTGACATTTACAACAGCTTTCAGAGAGAATGATCCGTCTGGCTTGAACGATGGCTGTTGTTGAAATATTCATGCACAATCCCGTTCACAAGGCTTTTGTGCCTGCTGATGAATCTGCCAGTCAGATGAGGTCATCATTAGTGGGTTAGGGGTCACGACCTCACCCCTCACGCATTAGTCCATAAGGCTTCATGGTTTGTCTCTGGAAGGATCATGAAACTTGAACATGACCAGTGACAGTGATTGGGGTCGAGGGTCAGATAAGCAACCATTAGGGTGTCTTTCTGGCTTCCTGTCTGGGCACCAAGTCTGACCTTTATTGTCACTGAATCCTTTTGAATGAAAACCAGCCAAATGGTGGCAACTCCTTGTGTTATGAGTATGGTTGAAAAAAGGCAAGTGGGATACGACAACACAACACACAACACAACGCATACAAATAACTGTAGATCATGTCATCATTGTGAAAGTCACCCACTGAAAATATAGCGAGTTATTTCATCTCACAGAGGGATTAACCGTCCATCTACAGGGTTAGGGTTAGACAAAGTCATGTTCAAAGACTCAGGGATCAATCTCCATTGATAAATCCTGTGTGATTTGGGCCCAATCCCTCTTCCTCAGTACATACTAATACACAACTGTCCTTCCTCTCCAATGCACTCCTCCTCTTCTCTTTTATTTCAGCACGTGTCTTTCATTCACCCTTTTTGGCGATACTCTTAATTACTTGACTGTCCTTCCATTTTAAAATGCAACCCCTTAATTCAGTAATTCTTTAATTAAAATAGTGAGCTGAATGAAGGGTCATGATGTCGATACCTTTTCTTTAACGGTGTCCAATTGAGCGTCACGGTGAATAAAAGCATAAAACTTGATCATTATTTTGCCCTGCAAACCTTCTAATAACTCGTCACTTTTCACACTTACAGTGTGAAGTTGGGATTGAGATGAGGCTGTGAGAATACTGCATTATGGGTAAGCTTTGCCAGCAGTGCAGGTGTGTTTGTCATGTTGTCATGTATCCACAACCATGTGAAAGCATGCATGTGTGTCAGGCTGTGAGTGTGTTTGCGTCTGGATGAGTTGGTGTGTGTCTGAGCGTGTGTGTGTGTGTGTGTCTGAGTGTGTGTGTGTGTGTGTCTGAGTGTGTTTGTGTGGGTGTGTGTGTCTGAGCATGTGTGTGTGTCTGAGTTTGTGTGTGTGTGTATGTGTGTCTGAGCGATGTGTGTGTGTGGGTGTGTGTGTGTCTGAGCGTGTGTGTGTGTGTGTGTCTGAGCGTGTGTGTGTGTGTGTCTGAGCGTGTGTGTGTGTGTGTGTCTGAGCGTGTGTGTGTGTGTGTGTCTGAGCGTGTGTGTGTGTGTCTGAGCGTGTGTGTGTGTGTGTGTCTGAGCGTGTGTGTGTGTGTGTGTGTCTGAGCGTGTGTGTGTGTGTGTGTGTGTGTGAGAGTGTCCGAGGGCTCTGGTCTCCTCCAGACAGAGCTCAGAAGTGACCCTCTGTGACCTCGATGGCACACATCATATCAGGGGGTCTGAGAGCCAGACTCCTCAGCTTCTCTCATGTGAACTGGGGGAGGTAAAGGGGGCTGGGAAGGGGCCGGCCCCAAAATGGCAGTGCATCTGCTGGGTCTGTGTGATGGCCCTGAGGGTACCCTCACACACCCCCCCCCCCCACCCCCCCTGGCTGGGCCTGGAACAAGTGCACAATTCATCATCTGCAGCTGTCTGTCTGGAGCCCAGGTGACTCTGTTGTCCCCCTCACCCCTCCCCCCACCCCCCATAATGCACCCAACCCCCCTGAACAGCCCAGCCCCCCTCACCCCTCATCATTACCGTCCTCATCACCACCCAACATCTCCCCAAAAACCTGTGTGTGTGTGTGTGTGTGTGTCAGAGGGAGGTTTGATGACTGCCGAGGGGAGTTTGTGTTGCTGCTGAAGAGGCAGACGGGGAGGACGTGAGTCTGGAGGTGAATCTGTGAATCAGACAGATGTTACTGTGCAGGTGAAACTGGAAGCATGATCCCCTTCTGTACTGATTGCCGTCTGCCAACACTCCTGCCCTGACTCCAGAGAGACAGGAGACACAAGCTGGGATCTGTTGGATCGACTCTAAAGTTTACTGTGGGGGGTCATGTGGCGCAGTGGGTTAGGGTGTAGGGCTAGTAATCAGAAGGTACCAAGTTCAAACCCCGGCTGTGTCAACATGATGTTGTGTCCTTGGGCAAGGTACTTCACCCCTACTTGCCTCAGGGAGGGAATGTCCCTGTACTTGCTGTAAGTCGCTCTGGATAAGAGAGTCTGATGAATGATGAATGTCAAATGTAGATCACCATCATGTATTTACAGTAAACAAACTTTTCAAATTCAATGTGAGTGAATGAAAGACATAAACTTTATTTAATGAGAGATTAAAATGATGCCAATTGTTGCCTCTAAAGGCCCCCCTACCTGAAACTCTGAGAAGTGTGAAGAAGTGATTAGCTCCCCGTGTTGAGATCTCACCTCTCCTCCCTCCTCCTCTCCACACCCTGGACCCTGACGACTTCTCACTGGAGATGTGGCACCCATGATCACATCTCGCCCACACTACCACCTATAGAGAAGCTGACACTCTCCCCTGGCCTCACACCACACACACCGCACACACACCGCACACACACACACACGTCTTCAGGGACACGAGACACAGCGACTGAAAAGGAATGAAGATGAAGGGATGTATATGAAGTGATAGGAGGAGGTGTGACACCTTATCAGCTTCTCATTAGTATGATAGAAAGATATTTATTTATATACATATGCTGTTATAACACCATGCATGTATTGCATATTGCAATTAATATGCACAGCTTTTAATGAGCATGTATATCTCGTTAAACACCATCCCAAAACTCTTGTGCTTTCCTTGGCTAACGTAGTACAGAGAACACACTCAACCAAGTCAAGCACACACAAAAGTATTTTCCCTACTTCCTGGGTGGAGTCAATCGAGAAAACCCAACTGAAAGCAGGGTTTGATGTTAGTCTCTCCAGTACTGAGTCTGTAGACCTGGGGTTTGATGTTAGTCTCTCCAGTACTGAGCCTGTAGACCTGGGGTTTGATGTTAGTCTCTCCAGTACTGAGTCTGTAGACCTGGGGTTTGATGTTAGTCTCTCCAGTACTGAGCCTGTAGACCTGGGGTTTGATGTTAGTCTCTCCAGTACTGAGTCTGTAGACCTGGGGTTTGATGTTAGTCTCTCCAGT
>CM059324.1:736333-771854 GCA_030340685.1 Protosalanx chinensis
TGCCTCTCTGCCTCCCTGTGTCTGCCTCTGTGTCTCCATACACTGTGGATGTCGATCATCTTTAACTCTAAAACTTTATCAAGAAATGAGCACCTTCTACAACCTTTCCACTGTTGACAAGACAGAAGCTGTATCGACTTTTAACTTTGATCTGTCTTGAACCTGACTGGGATCTGAGTCTACTGACACTTTTCAGGTGAGCAAATGTCAGATTTCATGCACTGAGGAAGTAATTAAGTTTGGGCTGACAGGAACGTCCGATAATTAGATTTGAGAAAAATAAACGAGAATGAAAAGTAGTGAAAAAAATTTGAAAGCTTTATCATTCTTATTAGCATTTTCATACTTTTATAATTACTTCAGCTAACAAACACTTTAATTGACACTGTGAAGAAACTTTACCTTTTGACGTCCTTGGGCTTTAAAAATAAAATAAAAATCAGGAAAGTTGCTGGTTCGATTCCTGACTGTGTCAAATTACATTGTGTCCTTGGGCAAGGCACTTCACCCTACTTGCCTCAGGGGAATGTCCCTGTACTTGCTGAGTGTCTGATAAATGATTCCATGTAAATGTACATGATACCTTTGGGCTCATCACAGAACTGTTGTGTAAATGCACTCTGTATTGTGTTGCATATGTACTTTTATATATATGGAGCAGAAGTACTGTACATTTCCAGTCTACTTCCTGTCCATGACTCTTTCTGTTCGGTTCTGTCATTCCACCAGTGGATCACGTCCTTTCTGAACCTGCAGTGAATGATCGGGGAGAGAACAGCGTCAATGGCTTCAGCTGTTTGGACATTTTTGTGGTAAGAGGAAGTACACGCACCGTATGGATGCACGTAATAAAGTCTTCAACGTGACTTTGGAAGACTTTAAGGTTTACAACGACACCGGCAATAAAACCAACCCACACTTCACTTTGGCCTTCTTGTGCCGCTCATGAATAACACAGAACGACAGATAGAGATCCAGAGAGAGAGAGAGAGAGAGTGAGAGAGGACAGAGAGAGGGAGAGAGAGAGAGGGAGAGAGAGAGAGACAGAGAGAGAGCGAGAGAGACAGAGAGAGAGAGAGAGAGAGAGGGAGAGAGACAGAGAGAGGGAGAGAGAGAGAGGGAGAGAGAGAGAGACAGAGAGAGAGCGAGAGAGACAGAGAGAGAGAGAGAGAGAGAGGGAGAGAGAGAGAGAGACAGAGAGAGAGAGAGACAGAGAGAGAGAGAGAACAGAGAGAGAGAGATACAGAGAGATGGAGAGAGAGAAAGAGAGAGAGAGAGGGAGAGAGAGAGGGAGAGACAGAGAGAGAGAGAGGGAGAGAGAGAGGGAGAGAAAGAGACAGAGAGAGGGAGAGAAAGAGAGAGAGAGATAAAGAGAGAGACAGAGAGACAGAGAGAGAGAGAGGAGAGAGAGACAGAGAGAGAGAGGGAGAGAGACAGAGAGAGGGAGGGAGAGAGAGAGAAAAAAGAGATATCCAGAGAGAGAAAGAAAGACAGCAGTTAGAGCAGAAAAATGGAAGAAAATGACGACGAAAGGACGGAAGTTGAAGGCTGGATATTGGAGAGACTGAACTGGAGATGTAATGTGAAGGTAGCCACTGCATAATTGGTTAGGGAGTGGGGGGTGTTAAGCATTGTTGTACACAGTCAACCAACTGGGCAGCCAATGAGAGAGCATGGATGGGTTGATGACCGGAACCTTGTGGAGGCAGATTTTCAAAGACCCTTTGGGTCCAAGGGCTCGTCAGCTGGCTTCCTTGACAATACACAGAACCTTGTGGAGCTTTTCTCAAATGTTTAAATAACTGCAGGATTTAAAGTGACAATGAATTGTAGAACTGAATAGTGTTTTTTTTCAAAGTCATGGAAATTTTGGCTGGTTTTCTAAGGCTACAGAAAGCACTGAAGAAAACTCACATCAGAAAAGTCCTCTTGTAAGTTCTAACCCATCAACCACTTACTGTACTTATATGGACACTTTATACGTATCCATGCTTAATATCTTTCAACCAGCAACTAAGCACAGACGACATTTACATGGAGTCATTTATCAGACGCTCTTATCCAGAGTGACTTACAGCAAGTACAGGTACATTCCCCCTGAGGCAAGTAGGGTGAAGTACCTTGCCTAAAGACACAACGTCATTTTACACAGCCTGGAATCGAACCGGCATCCTTTTGATTACTAGCCTGATTCCCTAACCACTCAGCCACCTGACTCCTCAGTACATGTTCAGGACACACACTCACCTACACTTTAATCACCTGTGCCAAAACACAACCTTGACGAAATCTGATGAGAAGAAAAATAAACGAGCTCATTTCAACTGGTGAACATGGTCTATCTTCCATGTATGTGTTCCTCAGCGTCAGAGCCTCGTTAACAAGAGCCTCGTTAACAGAGCCTCGTTAACAGAGCCTCGTTAACAGACTGTACTCCAGCTTGTACTGTGAGTCACTGTGAGTCCTAGTGTACTGTGAGTCACTGTGAGTCTAGTGTGCTGTGAGTCAAGAGACATGTCTAACCTGGGGGGGGGAACTGCAAAAAATACTAACCATGTTTACCGTGTGGATCCAGATTTAAATGCAGCTCTGGAGGTTTCCTGTGGAGACTGTAGCGACCCCATGGTGACCTGCCACCTAGTGACCATAGGGATGAGGGCAGAGGTCATCTCTGACGAGTCTGACGAGTGTGGGTGTGTGTGTGCAGGTGCCTGTGTGTGTGTGTGAGTGTGTGTGTGTGGAGCTATCTGGGGGTGTGTGTGTGTGTGTCCAGCAGGACTCCCCAGCTGACCCCTTAGCACAGACTCAGTCATCCATGCACAAGTGACCGTCCACTGACCAGTGTGGTAGGGGCAATTGCTATGGCAACACCAACGTCCAACTGGGAGAAGATTGGAGGAGAGAAGCGGGGTGGGGGGGGGGGGGGGTGCACAGGGGCTGACCTGACCTTGAAAAGAACAAGAGAGTAAGAAGGAAAGAAAGGATGTGCTCTTTCTGGTGGTATAGTATGCATGTACAAGTACTTTAGAGCATTTGTTTTCTGATAGATTCAAGTGTTTATATGTGCATGATTATCCTATTCTTTGATGAAGGATACTGTGTTTTGTTTATGTTCGTAATGATCTTGGGGATGCCTGGATTATCTGTTTCTGTGTTGGTCTTGGTCCAGAAAAAAGAGATATCCCAGCATGCTGTGTGTGAGCTGTTCCCTTTGTGAATGTGATGTTTTCTTTCATTTTCCTCGAGACAAACATGACATCATTCATTTTGAAAAAGAAAGAAGTTACATGGAAATAGAATATTCAAAAAGAATCTTCATTCTTCCATTCTGTGTCCACCCACATGACAGAGTCCATCTCTGTCTGATTCAAGCCAAAGCTTTGCTGAACTCTCCCCCCCCCCCCCCCTCCCCCCCCCCCCCCCCCCCCCCCTCCCCCCCCACCATGTGACACATCCACTATAGCCCAGCCCCCTTCCACACACCCTCAGGGACCTATAATAGAAAGCAGACCGGCTGTTTAAAATTTCATCTGATCCTATTAATTACTGTCAAAAGTCTTTGTCAAACTCTGGTTGGTTGTAGTCAAACCGTTCCTGAATGTTTTTTGGGGGAGGAGGTGTTGGGGACTAAAGATAAGGTGTCGGTATCTCTTTGGGAGGTTAATAGACCAAGTGGGTAATCCGTTCTCCTCTTCCCAGATTTGGGGGTCTTTGCATTGGGTAAACTGATATGGTCATTCATTTGGGAGTGTGGCAGCATTCCAAATGGATTTCCCCACACCCAGCGATTGGTAGGATTGTCCCAGGAGGACCACCGTAGACAGGAAGCGTGTTGCTGTGATTCTGATGGCCTTAACATGCACACCTTCAGACTCACGTCAACGGATGGAGAAAGAAAGAGGAATATGAAGAGGAAGGAAGAGAGAAAGGATGAAGAGCAGTGGATCTTTTCCGTGTCGTTTGCAGCATAGCAGCTCCCTCCCCCCCCCCCTCCCTCCCCCCCTCCCTCCCCCCCCTCCCTCCCCCCTCCCTCCCCCGTCCTGATATAACCTCAGCATATCTTTGCTGTGTACCCAGTTATTTACGTTCCTTTTTTGGGATGTAAGACACACACTGCGGAGGTCCTTGGGTCTCTAATCAATTGCTTCATGTCACTTCCTGGTGCAAAGGTCAGGGAATATGACAGTGCCCAGTCCTGAAGAGAGACTGAACAGACACTCACACAATCCAGCAACACCACACGACATGTGCTCACACACACACACACACACACCTACATGTACAGGACACACACGCACAAGCACACAGACTTTTCCGACAGCTTGAGGTCACGAAGAGGTCAAGTCCAGGTCTGGCATTTCCTAGCAGCATATGATGCCTGTCTGCAGTTGACAACCTTGTTATCTCTCTCTCCTTCCTTTCTCACTCACCCCAGTTTATCCTGCGTTAGGGAATGAAGAGGTCACACATCAATGTTTTCTGTCTCTAGTTCTCAAACATGTGATGTCCACCAGTTTCTTACATGTCCAACAATCTGTCACCCCAAATCTCTGGAGATGCAAATAATTGATGGCATCAAATGTTCATGTTCCCAAATGGTATTGCAACGCTTCTTTTTGCCATGAAGAGAAACTTATTTGTGAACGATCATCTTGTGAACCTGAGCATCCTCAATGTTATGGTTACTGGACAGACCACAGTGTTGAATATCACCTCATAAAGGATCATAATGACTCCTACTGGGGGACATGTGGACCTTTTTCCCAGTTCTAACCTGCGCTGAATGTTTGATACTCACAGTGAGATACAATGTTATGGTCGTTTGCTTTCCTACAGGTACACTAATGCCCGTCAGATATGCTTGCCTTATAATTATAACTTGTTTAAACTGAATGCTCTTATTGACTCTTCCCTTTGGCACTTGTTGGTTTCTCATGATGTTTCATAATCTATAAACTAGTTTGGATCACATTGCTGTGATCAGTGACCGATGCTCTTTAGTAAAGCTCTCTCTTGGAAGTCACTTTGGATAAAAGCGTCTGATTGAATGAATCACATGTAAATGTGAACATCTTATTTGGGACTGACTGATGGATCAGACTGGTTGTTTTCTATTTCCATTTGGGGCTACGTCAATGACACTTGACAATGGATCAATTATTGTCAATAACACTAATATTTCACAAACTAGGTTAAGCCTTTAACATCTAAATCAATAAAAATACCTCAACAGGGGAACATGGCGGTCTGTTTATCTTCATCTCCGGAGCGAACATCTTCAAAACCTTCTCAACACGTACTGAAACACAGTAAAGAGAACAGAACAGCTCTTCTTCTACAGCTGCAAACCTAAACGACCTGTTCCCCCACTGTGCAGTATAGAGATATCACTACCACTGCATGAAGATGACAACTCTCCCCTTCTCGCAGTTAATCAATGGAGTTGACTTTGCAGACGGCCCCTTGCTGAGTGATTAAAGCCAAGTCTCAACATGGCTTGTAGGGAGCGTGGAGAAAAAGCTGTCCAGATGGGGTGGAGGGAGGAGCGACCTCCCACTGCTATGATTTCACTGTCATTTCCATCTCTGTCTACTGTTTCAGACCGCATGTCAGCGTGTCCCTTCTACTGAGAGTTTCTCATCTGCACTTGAAGGTCTGAAGTTGCCTTTGTAAGATAGGCAGAGAGGAATCATTCAAAACGGATGGGTTTCACACTTGTATTAATCCACCCTTTACCTTCAGCTAGGGTTCAATCGAGTTCAATCGAGCACAGATTTCCAACACCTCAAGGATTCACCTTTATACTCATGTAAACAGCAAAATACAGACTGTCCACAGGTCCAACAGACATCTGCATTGCTGGCCCGACAGTAATTCACACTTCATTCCTGTTAAACCTTTTCGATAATCCCTGAGTGCCTATTCCTGGCCTGGGTCCAAAGCGCTCTTAACAAAATGTCTTTGGTGGATGAATACCAGGGAGAACGTGTCACCAAGTGAAAGATTTATAATGTGAACTGCACAAACCTCCTCGTAAATCAAAGCAGAATGCTTTCAGGTAGCAGCGTTGACATTTCTACATGTCAAGCTGAGAAAGAGATCGAGTGAGGATGAGAGAGAGAGAGAGAGAGAGAGAGAGTGTCGTCATGGCCACAGGAGAGAATAGGGAGAAGTGAAGGAGGCAACTTAAATAGAAACCCTCTATTCCTACAGACCATATCGCTTCATGTGTCATCTCTTCTACAGAGCCAGCTCATGTTGAACAGAACAGCTGGACTCTTGGTCAGATTTTGGAACCCTTGTTTGGCTCTTCATCCTTGATCTCGGCCACCTGATTTGATGAATCGAGCTCCAGAACATCTAGTTGGAGTTAATATTCACATCCATATACTTTAATAGTTTTTATATAATCCTGCCCTATGTATAGTTATTGCTTACTTTTTACATTTGTAATCTTTATTTAAGCCCCCGTACATGTTAACTGTTCATCCTGCCGCAGTGAGTTCTGTGTTTGTGCAATTTACATGGCGAATAAAAACCAATTCTGATTCTGATCTTGTACCATAGAACCAAAAATAAATCTGATATTTCCACTGAAGGATTGGAAACTTAAGATCTCTGGGGTTCCTGCTGCTGTGGGGAGACGCATGGAGTTCATAATGAAGGACGAGAGTATCCAAGACTGCAAGTGCAATTCTTGTTAAGATATTCTCTGAGATATACACATGCATCTATATATACACAAGTATTTCTAACAAAAGAGAATTGTATTTTTAAACCAGCTCTGGAAATGAAATTGCTGCTGATATCTATCAATTATGGAAATATGGACCTCTGTTGTCTGGTCTCCTGACGCCCCCCCACTCAAGACACGAACCAGCCTAGTTATGCCCAAAGACCACCTGCTGACAGTTCAGGTATATTCTGAGTACGGACCCCTGAACATTTGCCACGAAAATGTCCAAAAAGCCTGCCTAATGACTGCTGACTTCCATTTTGACTTGTTGAAAGGTTTATGGGCGTTCTTGTCAAACGGTTCCAAAGACATTACTGATCAGTTTTGGTGAGATGGTCGGAGAGGCTGAGGAGACATTCACACACACACACAAGCTTGAAATGCAGGTGTGTGTAGCAGAGTGGTGTGTGTGTGTGTGTGTGTGTGTGTGTGAAAACCAGACTGCCACTCAGACAGAACATGATGCTTTTGTTTGATGTGCTGAGGAGATAACTATTGAATGCTAATCGTTTTTTTGTTTTTTTTGGGGTGTCTGGGAAGTTTTATACACAGTCATTGGACTGGTGAGGGAATTAGTTTAATCACAGAGAAGTTAAGTGTGTTCCCAATGACTCAAGGGAGTGAAAGATCGCCAGTATTGTTTGGCGTCCCGTCACTTGCGTCTTCAACACACTGGCTATAAAAGCTTCCAGCCACTTCACGACACTGGAGGTTCACTGGAAATACCTCAGTAAACACATGTGCTTTGTTGTGGTTTGCGCTAACGTTAGCCGATTGTGTGTTTCTGAAGCAAGGCTGTCATTAAAATGTGGTACACACACCCAGACCTGCTCTTTTGAGCCTGTTAATTGATGCAGGTGCTTTAGTTTATTACCTTGGAAATAAAACACTCTTTGTATTGTTTATGCTTCCTACGAAGAGTCCTCAGCAAAGTCCTCCTCTCTGTCTCCTCAGTCAACTGCAATGATGTGACAATCCTTTGTTACCATATTACTTAACAAAACCGTTCCTGAACAGGAAGTTCAAATAAAGATAAATAATAATAATGTGAGATATACTGGTGTCACTAGGTTCGATTTTTCCCACGGATTGGCAGTCAATTTAAATCATTGGAAAAGGGTCAAGCTAGTTTACTCGGTCAGTGCTCGTATCGAAGGTCCACCTGATTTCCTATGCAGGTATTTTAAGAAGAGCTTGTCCTTTTTCTCATTTCTGACAGCTGGCTGCACTGGAACCACCTACCGCTGAGCATAGAACCCCCACCACAAGAGGAAACTTGTTAGCAGGAAGAAAAAGTCCTTTTTGGACACTTGCCAGAGAAAACTGAGATGGTGGCTGTGGGGAGGAGTGGGTGAGGAGTGGGTGAGGGGGGGTGGTTGTGGAGAGATGGAGGGGAGGTAGGGATATCTCTTAGCCAGCGAGAGAGGGAGGGAGAGTGGGAGCAGCGAGAGGCTAAAGATATCCACTTATTAAGGCAACAACTGGCTGGAACCAGTGCCAGATATTAATACCTAATCATGAGTTAAATTAAAGAAGGGTTAGTTAGCGCCTAATCCGCTGTGATGGGGGTGTGATATGGGGGGGAGTGAGAGGGTGCTGAGGGGCCCTAACAGAGAATGGGGATGGGGGAGAGGCACTTCCTGTGCTGTAGCTCTGTGGGTTACAGATGGAGCGCTGAGGTGTGGGGTCTGGGGGTGACAGGATAGGGAGGGGAAGGATCCTCATGGGTTTTGTCTTTTTATTGTTCTCTTTTCAAGCGTGTTTCAGGGACGGGAAAGGAGACGTTCACTTGTGGAGACATTCAACAAAATGCAATATTAAAAGTGTGAACCAAGGACTGTGCTGCACCTATTTTTATTCTTAAAATGTTTATTCTTTCGAATTGCAAAGAAGAGGCAGCCTTGTATTGTTGAGCAAGGCTACTTTCAAATACAGCACCTGTCATGCATTTGATTGGAATATTCAGAAAAAAAGATGGGCACCAAAATGATTGTTATCCATCAAAATAAAATAAAAAAAGAAGATAAGATCAATCAACATGTCGTTCTATTTGCAGGTGTGGTCCAGTGAGAATGGTAGCCTGGTGTCTGGTACCCTCATGGCCATAAGTCACTCCTGACACCAGTGTTAGACCAGCTCTCGGCCTCTGCTAGGACACTCAGGTTGCAGCCCGCATCCAAGACACTGTTATAGTGCTGCGGTAGTCATGACCATGTCTTGGATAAGTACAGGGGTGATTCACTGGGAGGAATTTGTCCTGAGAGTGTGTGTGTGTGTCATTTATTTCAAAAGATACTTTGATCATTTCCACAGGACTCTCCTTGTAAACTATATCCCTGTTCGTCTTCTCATTCTGTTCTCTGTATTTATGTCTCTTGCCTCTTAGTCAGTAATATTCTGTCTCTCATGTTCTGTATCAGTGTGCTGCTGTCTGTCTCACCCTGAGAACAGCCTTCCCACCCCTACCTCCCCCTTGTGGTACTCTACTCCTCTTCCTTCCTTGATTATTAAACTCAGGCAAGGAGGTACACAAACAGGCGAGCGCACACACACACACACACGCACAAAGACACTTATCTTTGTCATCTTGTGGAGAAATCCACTTGGAATCACTAGATACACCATAACACAGTACAACTATGTTACGTATGCGTTCATTTGCATTTTAAACAGGCAGCATTGGCCAGCAAAACTGTAACGTCTAGAGGTTTTGGTGCGTGTATTTGGGGGTAGGGATATAGAACCTTAAGGAGTCCTGTAATATCTGCATAGAAACACAGAACATGAAAAATGAACCAGCTACTTATGAATCGAATCACCCTGCTGAAAACGGAGAAACAATTCTGTGTGTTGTTTTTCTTTCCGTCTTTCCTATTTTTTTTTTACACAAAATAACATAAATCCCATGAGACCCCGGCAGCCAGTAATGTTTAATTTAAAACATATTTCCTAAACGAAGTTCCCCTGAACCTTGTCTGCTGAGTTGTTAAACATCTGAGCTTTCACAATAATGATAGAAAGAAAAAGGGAAGTATTAATCCTTGGGAGAGAGATAGGAAGAGAGACAGAGAGAGGGAAGTGGTCTTTGCTGCCGGAGGGAGGCTGTGAGCAGGGGTCAGAGAGACTCAGCTGTGCAGGAATGGGAGAGGGTTGGAGCAAGAGAGTAAACAGATGTAAATTCTATGATGGCAGACGTTGGCAGACATCCAAAGGGCAAATGTTTTTCCCCCTCTCTACCGCTTCTTTTTTTTTCTCCCACTCCCTTAAGGTTGAGATTAATTTGCCTCTGTTCTCTCTCTCTCTCTCCCCTCTCTCTCTCTCTCTCTCTCTGTCTCTCTCTCTGTCTCTCTCTCCCTCTCTCTCACTTCTTTTCTCAATCTCTTTTTCTCTTCTCTCCATCTTTCTCTCCTGCCTTCTCTGTCTCCCTCACTCTCCTCCCTTCATCTCTCTCTTACCTTTCCTCTATCGCTCGCCCTCTCTCTTCACCGTCTCTCTCTCTCTCTCTCTGCAATATTAATTACATGCAGTGCATGTGGTGAGTGCCCTGTGTAATGGCAAATGTCCACAGAAAACACAACATGAGCTATGATAAGGCTCACGGAGCCACGATGAACGCAGACAGGAATGCACAAGCTGCCACTGAACAACAACAAGCGCTAAGCTCTTTGTAGCTAGAATGATCAGCGTCAGAAACGTTCATTCACATGGATCATTCCTACATTATTTGACTCATGTCATCTTTTCTGGGGGGGGTCTGAGGATCATATGGACATGAACAGAAGCCACACTGCACTGGTGTGGAATCCACAACATGTTCATGCTAGCATTTAGCTTCAGACGTCATTCCATCATCACACCTGCCCATGGTGTTTCAGTTACAGCCTGTCTAATGTAGAGCAGAACCATCATGGATGTCTCCACACACACACAAGAAGATCCTCACTCACACACACACACACAGGAAGATCCTCACTCTCACACACACACAGAAGATCCTCACTCTCACACACACACACAGGAAGATCCTCACTCTCACACACACACAGGAAGATCCTCACTCACACACACACACAGGAAGATCCTCACTCTCACACACACACAGGAAGATCCTCACTCTCACACACACACACAGGAAGATCCTCACTCTCACACACACACAGGAAGATCCTCACTCTCACACACACACACAGGAAGATCCTCACTCTCACACACACACACAGGAAGATCCTCACTCTCACACACACACACAGGAAGATCCTCACTCTCACACACACACACAGGAAGATCCTCACTCTCACACACACACACAGGAAGATCCTCACTCTCACACACACACACAGGAAGATCCTCACTCTCACACACACACAGGAAGATCCTCACTCACACACGAGGGGGACTGAGAGCTGTTGAGGCCAGGGGCAGGATTAGCATGGATAGCACTAGCTTTCCTCACCAGGTAAGGCTGGGCAGCTGGGGGGGGGGGGGCTGGGAGGGAGGGGAGGAGGGGGGTGGGGTTCTATGCAGAGAATGAGAGCTGTGGCTAATTAGATCTGTCCATCTGGGCACATCCATCTTCAAGCAGCAGAGATCACCCACATCCTCCCCTCTCTAAATAAATTGCTCTTTATTAGTCTATCATTCAGGTTATTGCCTATGAAATAATGAGGCAGCCCTGGTCAGGCACATGTAATTGATTTTTTTTTGGTGTGTGTGTTTCCCATCATGCAATTGTTATTATTAGCTCGGGGATTAGGTTCTTATTGGACTATCAGGATGGCTCAGTAGGAGGTGTGTGTGTGTGTGTGTGTGTGGTGGCATTAGTAATTCCCCTCCTTTCTTTGATATAGTCTGTGGAGATGCAGATCCCTCTGAACTGTCTTGGTTTCCTCGTTTCCTGTTTTTCACATTACAGAGCGTCTGGAGTCACATCAGCCGACGCTTTCGTCTCTCAGCTGTGAGAATGGATGGAGCTTCTGGATAAGGTGGAGCCACTTCTGTCTCTGCCTCACCCAGCTGGGGGGGGGGGGGGGGCTGGTATGAGGGTGGAGGTACAGAGTGAGTGGCGCGGGGGTGAGGGGGGGGGACACACAGGGGGTGATATAAATGTTTCATTCTTTCTGAATGGCAGGTTAAGTGAGGATGCGATAATACCTCAGACAGTAATGGCAACTTTAATTTCCTTTTCCTATTGTGGAGATTTATGTAGAAGAAATTACATTTATCAGGCTTCCAGACCTCAATAAGAATCACACCACATTGGAGGGTGAAATTGAACTGTTTTCATGAACACAATGTATAAGAGACTTGGTGAAGCACTGGAGAGAACACGAAGCAGGCAGGCTTAATTTCATTTTGCTAAAAAGAAAATCTTGCCGGCTGTTTTATTTCATAAAAGATTGATTAAGGCTATTCTAAATAAGCTTTCTCCAAACAATAAAATAAAGTAAAAACTGCTAATGAGTGTTCTAGTCAAACAGGTCAGTTAAATCCTAGGATCAGTATAATCAGGAACATTGTTATTTTACACACTAAGTCAATACTCTTTTTATTCACTCTTTCTTTGTCTCTGTTCAATATACATTTCTAAACACGACTATTATTAC
This sequence comes from Protosalanx chinensis, assembly GCA_030340685.1. Taxonomy (NCBI): domain Eukaryota; kingdom Metazoa; phylum Chordata; class Actinopteri; order Osmeriformes; family Salangidae; genus Protosalanx; species Protosalanx chinensis. Next base: position 748,673 of record CM059324.1, read on the forward strand.
GTGTAAAGCAACATTAAGCCCTTAAAAATACACACAAACATGTGTAATATATGTGTACTAGTAATACATGTTGTATATATATTTTGTATACTCCTTTCAGCAAATGCTGAAAAACTTACTATAGTTAAATAGAGATATTAAAATATAACTCCTGTAGTATCACTAATCTGTCAGACTGCATACAGTGCTGTGTGTTGTATGAAGCCAGACTAAACAGATCTATATATCTTGGCTACTCGTCCATCATTTATTAAAACCATATCAGATGGCCAGCGCCATTGAAGTCTGACATTGATAAACTAATCTGTTCAACCAGCAGCTGAGTGTATATATGCTGAAGGTGTGTGTGTATACTGTGTGTGTGTATACTGTGTGTGTGTATACTGTGTGTGTGTGTGTCAACAAGTGTGTGTAAGAGACCTGTGTGTGTGTTTAACACTGTGTTGTTGCATTTTCTTTCACAGACTATAATTCACTTGTGTTTGTTTACAGTTTAGATCCAAAAATAACCTAAGAAGATTGAGAACTTTAAACAGTCTTGTGTTTGTTAGTTTCCTGTGTTCATTTGGGGAACTTTACCTTAGATCACACTTCTTAATTCAGATCTAATTCAGATCCATTAGCATCAAGATTTTCATCAGTGAAGGATATTCTTTTTATTCTTTCAAACTGACTGGATACTCTGTGTGTTCGGAAGTCTCTTTCCAGTTTTGATCTCTAAATGGTTCCTGGTCTGGATGTGTTTGTGTTGGTCTGCTGGGTGTTGGGGATTTGGGATTGTCCCAACTTTCCACTTTCACTGAGCCCTGATCTGCTAACAGATTCCTCCATCTCTGCCCTCCTCAGTTCTTCGTTAGTTCAGAGGTGTTGTTGGGGGATAGAGCGTTCCCCATCTTGATACGAGCAGAAGATCTGAGATTGTGTGAAATATACACTATTTCTTTTAAAAACAAAGAGAATAAATAAAGGGGCCGTTCACCCTCAGGAAAATGTTCTTCTTTAAAACTGAACATGCTGGAGACTGAAGGGTGCTTCCCTCAACATGGAGACAGGGCTGAAATATTCAGCAGCTGATAAAGTGACGTTCTCTCTCTGGGATGTTCTCTCTGGGATGTTCCCTCTGGGACGTTCTCTCTGGGATGTTCCCTCTGGGATGTTCCCTCTGGGATGTTCTCTCTGGGACGTTCTCTCTGGGACGTTCTCTCTGGGATGTTCCCTCTGGGACGTTCTCTCTGGGACGTTCTCTCTGGGATGTTCCCTCTGGGATGTTCCCTCTGGGATGTTCTCTCTGGGACGTTCTCTCTGGGACGTTCTCTCTGGGACGTTCCCTCTGGGATGTTCCCTCTGGGATGTTCTCTCTGGGACGTTCTCTCTGGGACGTTCTCTCTGGGACGTTCTCTCTGGGACGTTCCCTCTGGGATGTTCCCTCTGGGATGTTCTCTCTGGGACGTTCTCTCTGGGACGTTCTCTCTGGGATGTTCTCTCTGGGACGTTCTCTCTGGGATGTTCTCTCTGGGACGTTCTCTCTGGGACGTTCTCTCTGGGATGTTCTCTCTGGGACGTTCTCTCTGGGATGTTCTCTCTTTTGGTACTTTTCATCTGAAGGTGTGAGGCTGCCTTCTCACCTCCTCATAAATCTGGGTAGCAATGAAACTCTGAACCCTTGAAGTGGACCAGCTAACATCTCCTCCGGTCTACTTGATAGACCCAGGAGGGGATGAGGGGTGAATCTACAACAAAGGTGTTTCATATATCATCGATGACCATAAAGACATCTTGATTTAATAATCATAGTTTTTTTTTTTTTATACGAGCAATCAACCAATCAAGTCGCTGTTGCCGCCTACTTGTTATCTTCTTGGCAGAACAGAAAAGTACACCAGCCTCACTACCAGAGATGATTGTCTGTATTTTTCCTCATCATTTCCATCTGTTTCTAATAAGACATGTCACTCTCTTTTAAGGATATGTTTACTATAGTCACAGTGTATTGCCAGAAGGTGGTTTAACTTGATCTTCCTTCACATCCATCTGGTAAAACCAGGACTCAAAGACTCAACACTTCGACTTATTCAGAAACGAACAAGTGCGTCTGCCCTTTGCCCTCTCCTCACGAAACCTGACACATACCGCAAATGAGGCGCGTGTGTACAAACTGCTACCTCACACTCCGAAAAAGAAGAAGTCACACTGTCACTGTGTCTGCAGCGTGGAGGCTGCTCAGGTTAGGTGAGAGACCCAGGGAGGGACGGGCAGGGGGGTCAGGAGGGGTGGGAGGTGCGTCTGTTCTGGCACATTGCACCTGTTGAATGAGCTAATGACATTAGGAGAGATGGGAAGCAAATTAACACCATCTAAAGATACATGTGCCAGTGAAACCATGTAACAAGGTAAAAACAAACCTTCTATCACGTTTTCATTAACACATAGAGATGCTGGTCGTGGTCACATCATTATAATCAGGGCAACGTTGTTTTGTTGATTTCTTTTCTGGCTCTTCTCTCTCTCTGGTCTCATAAACACCTTGAGGCTGGATGCTGCTGAACTGAGGAGCTTTGAAACATCTTTAAAACAAACATGGCTTCTTGGCAGCAGTGCATGTTAACAACAGAGTCAAAGTCAGTTTCTGTTCAAATAGAATGAAGTGGGCATGAGGCCCTTATAGACGACGCTGGAGAATATTTTGTCATCAGTTTCACTAAAGGTCCAGCGTTTGTCAGTGGCATCATGATGTTGCCACAGTTTCCCTCTCAGGTTGAAGGAAACAGCAGAAGTGTGTCCACAGCCATTAGTTCCACTCATAAACAGACCATAAGCTGTCAAGTCAAAGAGATCTTTTCTAACCCCCAGTGACCTTTACCACAGATGACAACTTCATCCAACAATTCATACACTTGTAGACTTGTACATGTACTTTACATGCGCTTTACTTGTACTTGTACGTTCTTACGCAAATAGAAGAGTTATGTTGTGTCCATATTCATTCATTTAGAAATGTATGGTAAAAAAATAAACAATTCTAATAATTGTGGCAAAGCAGAAGTAGTTAAAGTGTTTGAATTCATATGAGAGGTCTTGACATTTCACCTCAGCACCAACACAAAGCAGATCCTGTTCAACAATCTGACCTTTTAAAAGCTCAAGATGTTCTCTCTTTATTAGAAAATGTTCTCATCGAGATCTTTGTGGTCTGGTTAACTCCTTCAACTGAATCTCCACATGTCTTTATCTCGTCTAACTGACATTTAGAAACATTGTCATTGGCTCGCTTTTGCCTTGATCATCACATTTCACACCTCCAGACTAACCTTAGAACTTCCCACACAGCAACTCTGATCACAGCCTCTCCTCTCGACTAAAAAACAAGAAACCACTTTCACATCTGCGACCACAAAGAGGACGTTAACCAACTGCATTGATAATCATCAGCCTTAAAGGTACAGCCTTGGCAACCACACACACCTACTTACACCAACACACAATCACTCCACACTTACACAGAGCAGTGGAAAACCAAGTTATGCAAGAAGGACATGAGAGTCAAATGAGAGGAGCAGTTGGCTAACAGTGCTTTGCAAATAAACATTCAATAATTCAAGCAAGTCCTAGCTGCTTGTTGGAGGCATTACTGAATACCAAAGGGACTTTAAATATGGCACATTTTCAAACATACCCAGATCTTTGGTGAAGTTTATATAACTTTACCGTCGTGTGGAAAACATGCTGGCCTGTTATTCATACCTCCAAACAAGAGCTGGTTTATTTTCACAGTCGCCAGTGTTCAGTTGATTCAAATACACCAACGTAAAAAAAGAAGAAAAAAGTCAATAGAGAAAGATTCATTTTCTTAAGTGCAGCAGTCCTAAATATGCAAACCTAGCTTGAGGATACACTTGCAAAGCCCCTGTCTTTCAGTGGCACTAGATGGATATTTCATCAGGCTATCATCAGGCTAGGACATGCCTGCTGAAAGCCATTCTGGGTACAGCTGGAGGGAATGCATGTAGTCCTGCTCTCTCTCAGACTGCAGGGACCAGCATTCCCCAATGCTTGGCTCTCCTTTTCATCCTACATAGTTTTGAATGATCCTGAATCATTTAATGGACGAAGAATCTGATATTATCAAAGAAAAAGAAATGGAAATTCCACATATTTGGGGGAGATTCAGCCTTTATATCTGCTGTATCTGCTGCTGGATCAGGACCCCCTCTCTATGTTCTAGTCACACACGATGGTGGCCAACGAAGAACGCAAGGAAACAGCTCTTCCACGGGGTGAGGTCACTGCGGGGTCACTGCGGGGTCACTGCGGGGTCACTGCGGGGTCACCTGGAGGTCATGTCTGTTAGGGTGTGTGTGCTCCAGCTCGTACAGCTCAAGGTGGATTTAAATATTTACAGTGAGGTCAGCTTCTGCTCTGGTTGTTAAGCTGCGTGTGCAGGAACTCAACAGAGACACTGGGTGGGTTTCACCCTCGCGTTGTCTGGAGACTCTTGTGGCCCATGAAAGATGAAGCCATTTATATTTTTTAAGGGAAAAGTGTTTTCCCTCCATTATTTAGGGAGAGGCCTTGAGAGGCGAGGGAGAGGAGGGAGGAGGAAGGCTTACAAGCGTAAGAGCACAGCTTCCATTTGCAAAGCTTTATCATTCATGGATTTCAGATGCGTGAGTGACACATTTTGTTTCTCACAAATGCCCCCCCTCCCCCCCCCCTCCCCCCCCCCCCTCCTCCCCCCCTCCTCCCCCCTCCTCCCCCCTCCTCCCCCCTCCTCCCCCTCCTTCCCCTTCCTCCCCCTTCCTCCCCCTCCTCCCCCACCTCCCCCCTCCTCCCCCTCCTCCCCCTCCTTCCCCTTCCTCCCCCTTCCTCCCCCTTCCTCCCCCTCCTCCCCCACCTCCCCCTCCTCCCCCCTCCTCCCCCTCCTCCCCCTCCTCCCCCCCCTCCCCCTCCTCCCCCCTCCTCCCCCCTCCTCCCCCTCCTCCCCCTCCTCCCCCCTCCTCCCCCTCCTCCCCCACCTCCCCCTCTTCCCCCTCCTCCCCCTCCTCCCCCCTCTTCCCCCTCCTCCCCCTCCTCCCCCCTCCTCCCCCTCCTCCCCCACCTCCCCCTCTTCCCCCTCCTCCCCCTCCTCTCTTGCCCTCCCTCCTTCAGTGTAACACTTTCAGTTTGAAAGCTTTGACATGACATGAGACTTGTTGAAAGCTGAGCAGGAGGGAGGGGAGATGTCGAACAGGAAGCTAACAAAACTCACTGTGCCAGCAACAGGTCCAGAAGAATTAGTTGTAGTCAGAAAGTGTCAAATGTGTAAAACCACATTCACACCAACCAACCAAAAAAGATCGATAAAACCTTGTAACTCACTCCATCTTGTAAACAGCCTTTCTATTGTCCTGACATGGCAACAGAATGTCCAAGGTGCTTCAAAGGGTCGTGGAAGTAATCAAGTCAAAATCACACAAGTGGCATCCTGGTAGAGGGGTAGGTGTGTGTGTGTGTGTGTGCAGTATGTGTGTGCAGTATGTGTGTGTGTGCACGTGTGTGTGTGTGTGCATGTGTGTGTGCATGTGTGTGTGCAGTGTGTGTGTGCAGTGTGTGTGTGTGTGTGCAGTGTGCGTGTGTGTGTGTGCACGTGTGTGTGTGTGCAGTGTGCGTGTGTGTGTGTGCAGTGTGCGTGTGTGTGTGTGTGCAGTGTGCGTGTGTGTGTGCATGCGTGTGTGTGTGTAATATGCATGTGTGTTTCATGTCTCCACACTGCTGTTAGCAGCACCTGGAAAAGGTCACACATGACTTGCAGTCCGTGAGGATGGCTGCAGGCCAGAGGGGCTCCACTCTGTCACATGAAGCAGCTGTGATGTGTCGAGGTCGGGGGTCCATGCAGGATGGCCAGTCTGCTGCCTGGCGATCAGCACCCACAGACACACCAGGGGTTCAGCTGTATGGGCATGATAGTTACATCCAGTGGAACTTACAGCAAGTAAAGCTCTGAGGACAGCCCTGAGGACAGCTCTGAGGACAGCCCTGAGGACAGCCCTGAGGACAGCTGTGAGGACAGCTCTGAGGACAGCCCTGAGGACAGCTCTGAGGACAGCCCTGAGGACAGCCCTGAGGACAGCTGTGAGGACAGCTTTGAGGACAGCCCTGAGGACAGTTCTGAGGACAGCCCTGAGGACAGCTGTGAGGACAGCTTTGAGGACAGCCCTGAGGACAGCCCTGAGGACAGTTCTGAGGACAGCCCTGAGGACAGCCCTGAGGACAGCCCTGAGGACAGTTCTGAGGACAGCCCTGAGGACAGCCCTGAGGACAGCTGTGAGGACAGCTTTGAGGACAGCCCTGAGGACAGCCCTGAGGACAGTTCTGAGGACAGCCCTGAGGACAGCCCTGAGGACAGCCCTGAGGACAGTTCTGAGGACAGCCCTGAGGACAGCCCTGAGGACAGCTGTGAGGACAGCTTTGAGGACAGCCCTGAGGACAGCTCTGAGGACAGCTCTGAGGACAGCTCTGAGGACAGCTCTGAGGACAGCCCTGAGGACAGCCCTGAGGACAGCTGTGAGGACAGCCCTGAGGACAGCTCTGAGGACAGCTCTGAGGACAGCCCTGAGGACAGCCCTGAGGACAGCCCTGAGGACAGCTCTGAGGACAGCTCTGAGGACAGCTCTGAGGACAGCTCTGAGGACAGCTGTGAGGACAGCCCTGAGGACAGCCCTGAGGACAGCTGTGAGGACAGCCCTGAGGACAGCTCTGAGGACAGCTCTGAGGACAGCCCTGAGGAAAGCCCTGAGGACAGCCCTGAGGACAGGCCTGAGGACAGCTCTGAGGACAGCTCTGAGGACAGCCCTGAGGACAGCCCTGAGGACAGCTGTGAGGACAGCCCTGAGGACAGCCCTGAGGACAGCCCTGAGGACAGCCTTGAGGACAGCCCTGAGAACAGCTGTGAGGACAGCCCTGAGGACAGCCCTGAGGACAGCCCTGAGGACAGCCCTGAGGACAGCCCTGAGGACAGCCTTGAGGACAGCCCTGAGAACAGCTGTGAGGACAGCTCCAGACATCTTTCTCTAGCGAGTTAATAAAGGCTCCTTCTCATCACATGTCCGTTCAGCAGTGTGGAGTGTTGTGGGTGTAGTGAAGCACAGCGCCCCGGGGTCAACCCACTCACAGGTACCTCATTGTTAGAGGCTCTGTACGCTGCATCTCTGCTTTCTAATGGTCCACCCCCACAGCAGCACACAGACCTGCACACACAGACCTGCACACACAGACCTGCAGACACAGACCTGCAGACACAGACCTGCACACACAGACCTGCAGACACAGACCTGCAGACACAGACCTGCAGACACAGACCTGCAGACACAGACCTGCAGACAGACCTGCAGACACAGACCTGCAGACACAGACCTGCAGACAGAGACCTGCACACACAGACCTGCAGACACAGACCTGCAGACACAGACCTGCAGACAGACCTGCAGACACAGACCTGCAGACAGACCTGCAGACACAGACCTGCAGACAGACCTGCAGACACAGACCTGCAGACACAGACCTGCAGACACAGACCTGCAGACAGAGACCTGCACACACAGACCTGCAGACACAGACCTGCAGACACAGACCTGCAGACAGACCTGCAGACACAGACCTGCAGACAGACCTGCAGACACAGACCTGCAGACACAGACCTGCAGACACAGACCTGCAGACAGAGACCTGCACACACAGACCTGCAGACACAGACCTGCAGACACAGACCTGCAGACAGACCTGCAGACACAGACCTGCAGACACAGACCTGCAGACAGACCTGCAGACACAGACTCCTCACGCTCTCCTAGACTGCTGCTGCATATACATGGAGAGATAGCACATATGCAGGAGGGGACTGGGGGGTGTGTGTGTGTGGAGGTGTGTGTGTGGAGGTGTGTGTGTGTCCTTAGATGACCTGACCCCCCCCCCCCCCCCCCCCCCCCCGTCTGGCTCCTCACACACGGGGGACAGATAAGAGATGCAGGGTCATCCCAGCTCTGTGTTGGGGGGCTGGAGGTGTTAGGGGGCTCAGGGAGATGTAGACGAGCTTGACTAGATATATCTCCCAGTCAGATGCACAGCAAAGGGGGTGATTGTCACCCAATTATAACTGAGAGAACAGGTTTGATTAATCTGTAGACAGGACAGAGACTCAGGGAGGTCATGGGGGGGGGGGGGGGGGGGTGGAGAGGACAGCCACACCGTCCCCCAACAAGGTTCAATAGGGCTGTTTTTATTAGTGTCTGAATGTAGATAAGGTAGAGCGTACACTGTATACTTGCATAGATCATGTTTCTTCACAGTTAAGAGCCTCTGTCTAGAGATGAACTCACTGTGGAACCTACAGTACATCTACTGCCTGTGGACATTTACAGAAAGCCTCCAATACTGAAGGTTTAATGTTATTTTGCTTGGTTGCTGTTCCGGTGTCGGACACTTCAGTTCAGGCTGGGACGGGGAGGGGGTGGGGGGGTGGGGGGGCTTACAGGGTTAATACTGTTGTTTATTCATATAGGGGATAAAAGATTAAACCACCCATTTCCAGATAAGTTCAGTGATTTCTTGTGAATTAAAAAAATGATAATTTTGCTCTTAGATCATTCAAACCAAGCGTTTATCCATCTGTGGACACGCAGATTTATTATCATAAACGCTTAAATGTGCAAAGACATGAGTATAGAAGTCTGTCAAATCTGCTTAATTTTTTCTTCCCTCATGTAGTCAACCATCTCTACAGTGATTCAAACATAGGTTCAACCAATCACATGGTACAACTATTTGATGATTATTCATTTATGTGAACATACACACAGTATATGTGTGTATATTTAACCATGTATGTTGTATAACTAGTATTTTTTGGCTCATGTTAGTATGCTGCAGTACACTGAAGGATTATGGAGGGAGAGATTCCAGTGCTGCATCTCTGATCCAGCTGTATAACAAGTGTAATCTAAGCTAATCAGTTCCTGCAGAGGGGAACCGTGCTTTGATGCCAGGCTGGCTGCTGATGGCCTCTGGGCTAAGATCAGTGAAGGGTGAGAGAAAAGACCGAGAGACACCGCCAGCCACTGACAACTTCTCCCTCTCTCCTCTCAGATTGTTTCCTCTCTGTTTTCCAGCGCATCACTCAGGCTTCGGACGTTTTTCTCTGATGAATCTCAAATCAGAAAGGCCTGTTCCTCCAGGTAGACGAAGGGGGGGGGAGGAGGAGGGGGGGAGGAGGAGGGGGAGAGAGTACTAAAGTAAGCAAGAGATCGGGAGAAAAAAATGGGGTGGGGGGGGAGTCAGAGACAGCAGTGACATTGACTGATGTCTGAGCGCTCTCCCTGATTCGCTGATTAAACCCATCAATCTATATGCAGAAGCAGTGTCTGATGCAAATAGGCCCAATCAGGCAGGACAAAATGGTTTTGTCAGGATGTTATGGAAATAAGGGCGGCCAGTAAAGGTAGACCTGGGAGAGGGGGAGAGCCTACAGTGTGATACTGGGGCTGCGTCTGAGGTGTGATACTCCAAATTAAGGAGATTACATGGTCCCCTACCTCCCTTTGCTCTGTCACAGACTTTCAAATTGCTCTGCCACTCCTCCTCTCTTTCTCTCTCCCCCTCTCTCCCCCTATCTCTATCCCTCGCTCTCTTTCGTTTTCTCTCAGTGGTCAGAGCCCAGTGCACCGATGTACGCAGCGGTACTGTACACAATGCAATTGCCTAGCCCACTTTAGAAGGGTGAATTTACACACCAATGTTTTTATTCTGTCTGTCGACAAAACATGGTGATTTGCTGGTTAGGGTGTGATGTCTGGGGAATTGTTTTTGAATCAGATACTGATCAGCTGTTTCTCATCGGAAGTAAGAACCCCCCCCCCTATCTTCTTCTCTCTCTCTCTCTCTCTCTCACTTTCTCTCTCTCTCTCTCTCTCTCTCTCTCTCTGTCTGTCTCTGTCTCTCTCTCTCTGTCTCTCTCTGTCTGTCTCTGTCTCTCTCTCTCTCTCTCTCTCTCTCTCTCTCTCTCTCTCTCTCTCTCTCTCTCTCCCTCTCTCTCTCTCTCTCTCTCCCTATCTCCCTCTCTCTCTCCCTTCTTCCCTCTCTCTCTCTCTCCCTCTCTCTCTCCTCTCGCTCCATCACATGTGTTCCTCTTGTTAATGCTACCTTTGTAGACTGTCATTCCCCTGGGAGTAACAGAACACTGGCCATCACATGATCAGTGTATGAGAACATGCCTCTGACACTGGCGGGCCCCTGCTCATCACATGGGAGGCCCCTGCTCATCACATGGGAGGCCCCTGCTCATCACATGGGAGGCCCCTGCTCATCACATGGGAGGCCCCTGCTCATCACATGGGAGGCCCCTGCTCATCACATGTGAGGCCCCTGCTCATCACATGGGAGGCCCCTGCTCATCACATGGGAGGCCCCTGCTCATCACATGGGAGGCCCCTGCTCGTCACATGTGAGGCCCCTGCTCATCTGAATACACATGGAGGAGGAAGAGAAGGGGGGGGGGGGGAGGGCGGGGGTTGTTCTTTGAAAAAATTTTGAGGAAAATAAGCTTTCTCCAAACCCAGCATCGAGCAACTAAATCCATATGGGGTGTGTGTCCTCCCCCGTGCGCTCCCGTCCTCCCCCGTCCTCCCCCGTCCTCCCCCGTCCTCCACCCCCTCCCCCCCCCCCCCCCCGTCCTCCCCCCTCCCCCCCATTGTTGTCTTTGTCTGCCTGCTCTACAAAGCAGTCTGACCATTTCAATATCTCTGCCCATCTAATAACAATCATTCCACAGAGGCCTCTCGCTTCCTCCCTTTCTCATCTCTCATCTCCCTTGGTCATTCTCTCTTGCTGCCTTGGTCCGCTGTGTGTGTGTGTCTGTGTGTGTGTCTGTGTGTGTGTCTGTGTGTGTGTCTGTGTGTGTGTCTGTGTGTGTGTCTGTGTGTGTATGAGAGATAGAGAGCGAGAAAGAGAGAGATGAAGAGAGATAAAGAGAGAGGAAGCATGGCACACTTTTTTTCCCCTCCAGCCAATTCCGATCTGAATCAGTTTAATTAAGTAACAAATTCTGTTGGCATAGTAACAGCCCAGCTAATTTATCATGGGAAATAGTCTGTGAGACAGACAGGTTGCCCGGCAACAACCAATGGTGGTGCAAAGACGAGCCGGTGACAAATTGAAGTTGATGCAGATGCTTGTGATGGGGAAGGCTGGGTGTGTCAGGCTGGGTGTGTCAGGCTGGGTGTGTCAGGCTGGGGTGTGTCAGGCTGGGTGTGTCAGGCTGGGTGTGTCAGGCTGGGTGTGTCAGGCTGGGTGTGTCAGGCTGGGTGTGTCAGGCTGGGTGTGTCAGGCTGGGTGTGTCAGGCTGGTGTGTCGGGCTGGGTGTGTCAGGCTGGGTGTGTCAGGCTGGGTGTGTCAGGCTGGGTGTGTCAGGCTGGGTGTGTCAGGCTGGGTGTGTCAGGCTGGGTGTGTCAGGCTGGATGAGTGTGTGTGTGTGTGTGTGTGAGAGGGGTCCTCAGGGTGGATCAGGCCTGGGATCAGGAGGGGTGTGTGTGTTTGGGGGAGATGAGGGAAGCAGGGGATGGCACCTGCCCAACACCAGTGTGTGTGTGTGTGTATGTGTGTGTGTGTGTGGGGGTGTGTGTGTGTGTGTGTGGGTGTGTGTGTGTGTGTGTGTCTGTGCCATCAGCCCCCAGTGTTCAGATCACAAACCACAACTTAACTGTCTTGTGGATGAGCAGGACAGAGCAGAGTCGATCCCTCCATGTCCTGCAGTAATGGAGTGTGTGGGGAGTCTACAGTGTTTCAGATAATCCCATAGCAGAGCCACAGAACCACACTGGGGCAGTTCTTACACCGGGGGGTTGTCAAGGAGATGTAAATATGACCACCTAGCTCATCAGCAGCCTCCCTGTCCAGGTGGCTAGTCTGTTGTGCCCCCCCCCCCCCCCCCCCCCCACACACACACACTCACTCAGTTAGAACACACACTTGCTGATGTGTGTTAAGACACACAAGATCCTTTCACTGACTCTTCAGTTGCCACACACCCACATTCATCTCAGATTGGAGGTAAAAGTAGAACCACATTATCAGAGATGTTGCTATGTAAGCACTGAACATGTTTTCCACTGCATACCAGAGATCCTGCTAGTAGAGGGTACAAGCCCACTTCACAAAAACTTTGGCTTTAAGAAATCTGTCTTTAGTGTTTCCGTGGAATAAAAGCTAGTAAATTAAAGAAATTAATCAAAGTGTGTTTTAACCTGAATTTGCCCTTGGAGTTTCTCATTGATATGCAGTTTTATGTTTATTTGCAATGAGTATCCTGCTTTCTGTCTAATGTCAACATCTTTGCGTTTAAAACTGCAACAAGCTAGTTACATGATTTATTTTATTAGCAGATTCTTGTATGCAGTTTCACACTGTGACCAATATGTAGTTTCATCATTTCTGTGGTTGACCTTCCTGTGTTCTGGAACCTCAAGCATGATGACAAGATGATTGATTCTAAATGATCCATCAAATCACAAATGGATGTCCCTGTAATTGTAGCCTATTCTAATGAATCATTCTAGTGTCTCGCATATCAGTCACAACGAGTGAATAACAGTCATTTAGATTTCTATTCTACAATATATTAGAAGAAGGAAGAAAATAAAATGTGTATGCCTTCGTATGCAAGAACAATAATTTGTATTATGCTCCCAGTCCACTGAACAACACTTGTCATTGAGAGTCTGTTGGACCATGTATACTGACACATGGACATGTGGCTAAATGTGAGGCTGATGTCAGACTTCACATATCGTATCATAATGAGTAACCACAGTTTCGAGCTCCCAAACGAATAGTGTTCTCACCGACGCATGGTGTTCATGATGAAAGATATTCATTTCATTTGAATTATTATCATACATTTCCTCTGTCATGCTAACGGCCGCGACCGTTTCTCCCCAACGCCAGTGATGGGGGGCGTTTGTTTCGGCTTCACGGTGCAGCAGAAATTTATATTTTCCATAAGTACTCGTAAAACCTTCCGCAGCATGACTGAAGGCTGCGCGTGTACCTCCTGAGACTCGGAGCCCAGAAGAGACGCTCTCACAAGTCACACTCAGATAAATAGATCACATTATGTTCGGAATATTTGCAAAGACGAAAAACATTGGCAAATGCAATAATGATCTGGAAGAAAGAGGGTTGTCCTCTTTGAATGGGCACAAACAAAACAGTAACATCACAAACAGTCAGTACCACTGTCCAACTGCCAGACACCAAATACAACATGATGGGAAACCTTATATGTCTGAAACATTCCCCCCTTAAAGAGACAATTCACCCAGACACAACATGAAGTAAACATCACATCACAGAGTGAGGAAGAACCCTACCATAAGGTTCTAATGGGCCTGTGAATATCAAGAGGGACGTCTGTCTTGTGGAACCCTGAAGAGGAGACCAGAGAGCGGTTCTCCCCTCTCTCCCCCCCCCCCCCCCCCCCCGTGTTCTCCCCCCCCCCCCCCGTGTGTTCTCTCTCGCCACGGCGTAGGTGAAATAAGGTTGTCACTCTAATGTGTCGCAGAGACCCTGATGAGTTTGGAATAAATATGCAAAAAAGGGGCCCGGCGTTGGAAAGGGGGAGTGGGGGGTGAGGAGGGGGGGGGGGGGGGGAGGCAATCACCAGAAGCAGCAGTCTCAGGCTGGACTATAAATCTCTGTCTGTTTCAATCGCCAGCGTGGCCGAAACAGTGTAACATTCGAGCCGGGATGTCATCAATTTGTGTTAGCTGGTCCATCCCTCTCTGCGTCGACGGCAGAAGCCTGAGATGGATTGATTTTGTCACCTGTGTTCGGTTCACAGTATGTTAACCCAGAGGGGCAGAGTTATGGAGAAAAAGGTTATTAGAGTCCTAGATGTGACCGGACTATCTCTCTCTCTCTCTCTCTCTCTCTCTCTCTCTCACCATATCAGTGTCTCTCACACACTACTATACTGCGCACACACACACACACACACACCCCCCATCATTGGATCTTGTATTTCACTATCTCCCCCCCCCCCCTCTCCCTCCCTCCCTTTCTGCATGTTCACGAACACTACATCCTGGTGACATCACAAAGGAAGAGAGAGGGAACCTGCTCCAGATGTCTCTCTACCATGGATCTCATGTAAAGCAGCTTCTGTCTGGCAGCAGTCTGGTGTCTCAGTGTTCACACTGGGGGAAGAGAACCCTGCATCTTCACTGAACTAAACTGGACACATCCTGATGAACTCTGACCTGCATGTACACTGATCCTGACATCAGGTGAAGGTCCATATCTGGGGATTCAAATGTTCCACACTTCTCTGTACAACCAAATGGCATTTAAAGAAAAATATCACCAGTTTTCTCAAGTGAACTGGATTCAAGGTTGAATCTGAATCTTAAGGGAATCCAAATGACCAAGTGAGACACCACCGTCTCTACACACCGACAAGGATATTGTCAATAGTTGTAAAAAAAAAAAGAAAAAGGAGAAAGAACGAAAAAATTATAATAATAAATCATGTGTTCTATTATGTTGAGGAGCCAACATGTGCTGTAGCTGTTGAAGTGTGGACTCCTCGAAGAATGCACGGAAAGTTTCCAAAGCGCCTCCCCCTAAGTGCTTGTCGAGGTGTCTGCCAGACATCAGGCTTGTGTGAGCTCGGTTGTGTTTGATTGTGTACGTGCGTCGGCATTCCGTAAACAGCGCTTTGTAATTCTTCTGTTGTGAAAGCCCAACAGCAGACATGCGGAGCGGCTCGTCACCTTTTGTGAGGCTGCTGTGAGGCTGCTAATCCTATTACACTTTCTTATTCACTGACTCCTCCGTTAAAGGAATTCACTATAATTCTCTCTCTCTCTCATTTTCTCTCCTTCCTCCTCTTTCTCTCCCCTCTCTTTCTTTGACATGTATATAAATCCTCTCACATTTTCCATCTCTCAGTGTTTTCTTCCCACTTCCCAGTCTTTCTCTCCCATCCTCTCCCACCTACTCTCTCTCCTTCCCTCCACCATCCACTCCTCTTCCTCTCGCAGCTTCAGGACATCTCTGGCCTCTCGCTCTGCTCCTCTTCCTCTCATAAATCTCAGGGTGCACAGGCCCTCCTCTACACAGCCTGTAGAGGCATCAGCCCCGGTGTGTGAGAGCAGCAGATAGCAGCCTCCAGGTACTGAGACAAGGGAACTGGAGGGATGGATAGAGGGATGAGGGGAGAATAGAGAGAGAGAGAGAGGAGAGAGTGAGAGAGGAGAGAGAAAGAGAGAGAAAAAGAGAGAAAAAGAAAGAGAGCGAGAGAGAGAGAGAGAGGAGAGAGAGAGAGAGAAAAAAAGAAAGAGAGCGAGAGAGAGGGGAGAGAGAGAGAGAGAGGGAGGGGGAGAGAGAGGATGGAGTTTCAGAAATAGGGATCAGAGTGGAGGGGGACAGTTTAGAAAGAGGGGGAGGTGATGATTTGCTGTTAACTGATTCACACAAACACATGGTCCTTTGCCTTCTAACACACACAAGATGTACAGTGCATCTGGATTTAGACACACACACACACACACACAGTATACATTAGCCATTAGCCTTAGCCGTGCCTGAATAGGGTTTTCACAGCCACATCTCGACACAAAGCCATATGAACGCTTGCTCTCTATTAACCAGCAGTGCCTTTATGTGGCATCATGTTCAAAATCACAACATCAATTCTGTACCTCATAAATTTACAATCCATTTAAAGAGGGAGTGTTGGCCAACAAACTGTCTAGTGAAAAACAAAGATAGGAGATTTATGGTTCCAGAAAACTGAAGGAGACGCTTTAACTGGACTCAAGGTGACTTTGACCCTTCATAGTGTCTGATCATTTAAGGATAGAGTCGATTAACTAATCAAATATGACATTCTTAAACAGGAAGCATGGTAGGTTATTTATTAATCTATCTGTAATCGTTCCTCATTTTACAAATCAGATCTATTATCGTTGCACATGATTTGATAATTGGTTTTACAAATCATGGCTCACTGTCTATGAGACTTTGTCAAGTGGGACAGAAGCAATGATAGGCAAAGTCAACCCCAGTAGCTGTGGCGCAGGCTGCAGTAGTATATTTTTCTGATAGTGATCTCATGCTTTCTGACAGTAATGGTACTTATGGTAATGGCCTCTCAGAAGCAGACATCACCCTCTCCCTGCTCAGACACAACACTGCGTTCTCAGACAGAGGGCCTGATTTAAACATGGGGCTCATGGAACATTCACTGCCCCCCCCACAGCCCCCCCCCCCCAGGGCCAGACCTAGAGCTGAACAAACCTGGCCGGCCAGTCAGGAGGAAGATAAGGAGAAGGAGGTGGAAGAAGGAGGTGAAAAAAATAAATGAGTTAATAAAAAAAAGAGGAATAAAAAGTACTTAACTCACTGTCTGACTTGTCATGTATGCTGCCCGTCTAATGACAAGATTCCACTGGACTAACATCGCTGGACAGTTAGAATGAGGACAAGAGGCGGGGGGAGGAAGATTAGGTCAACGGGAGAGGGTGGGGGGGGTGGGGGGGGGTGGGGAGGGGGGAGAACCAGACACTGAAACCTTCTCTCAACCAAATCTCCACTTTCTCCTTCACATCTCTCCTCTCTGGCCAGCCCCTGCCTATTAGGTGGAAAGAATCCCTGGCAGATAATTTGTTTAGTAAATGAAACAGATGTCTTTTCACAATTTTGGGGGTGGGGGTGAGGAGAGGAGGCGTGTAGCCACTCCCCCAGGGGGGAAAGTCCTATCCTATCCTCTCTCTCTCTCTCTCTCTCTCTCTCTCTCTCTCTCTCTCTCTCTGTCTCTCCCTCTCTCTCTCTCTCTCTCTCTGTCTCTCCCTCCCTCTCTCTCTCTCTCTCTCTCTGTCTCTCCCTCTCTCTCTCTCTCTCTCTCTCCCCCTCTCTCTCTCTCAGTCCGGGGGTCAGGCAGAATGCACCCCAGGGGTGGTTGGAGGGAAGAAAAATAACAAGGGCTTCTGGGTGCCTGGGGAGCACAAACATCATTCACATCTCCCCATAATCACCAAGGCAATGCTCAGATGCCTCCTTCATTTACATAATACCATCCTGACACTTTTACTTCAGCTATCCATCATGGACAGGATGAGGCCCTCTTCCCTCCTCTCCTCTCCTCTCCTCCCTCTCTCTGTTTCTCCACCACCCCTCCCTGATTGTGTCTTGTGTTTATCTGCCCAAGCACAAAAGATTGATTCCCCACTGTTCTTCTCCCTTATGTTCAGCAGATATGAATGTTCACTGCGTTATGAAGCCCAGAGTCAGCTAATAAGAAACAGAAAACACAGAAAGGAGGACAAGAAAAGACCAACCTAGGAGAGAGAGACGGGGGGTCTGGTGTTGGGGTGTCTGTCTGTGTTGGGGTCTGGTGTTGGGGTGTCTGTCTGTGTTGGGGTCTGGTGTTGGGGTGTCTGTCTGTGTTGGGGTCTGGTGTTGGGGTGTCTGTCTGTGTTGGGGTGTCTGTCTGTGTTGGGGTCTGGTGTTGGGGTGTCTGTCTGTGTTGGGGTGTCTGTCTGTGTTGGGGTCTGGTGTTGGGGTGTCTGTCTGTGTTGGGGTGTCTGTCTGTGTTGGGGTGTGGTGTTGGGGTGTCTGTCTGTGTTGGGGTCTGGTGTTGGGGTGTCTGTCTGTGTTGGGGTCTGGTGTTGGGGTGTCTGTCTGTGTTGGGGTGTGGTGTTGGGGTGTCTGTCTGTGTTGGAGTGTGGTGTTGGGGCGTCTGTCTGTGTTGGGGTGTGGTGTTGGGGTGTCTGTCTGTGTTGGGGTGTGGTGTTGGGGCGTCTGTCTGTGTTGGGGTGTCTGTCTGTGTTGGGGTCTGGTGTTGGGGTGTCTGTCTGTGTTGGGTCACGCAGAGCGATGGATGGCTGAGGGACTCGTGAGGAAGTGTGAGAAGAGGCTGAATTAAAAATTGAATTCTCTTTCTCTGGCTGTTCGTTAAAATTTCATTTGTTTTGTTGTGCAACAATGGGAATGAGAAAAATCTCAAAACACAGATCGTCTTGTATCGTCTTTCTGAGGCATGTTGAGTCGTTTGACTGATCTGACTCCCACTTCTACCTAAAGTGCAAAGTCATTTATCTACCTAAAGTGCAAAGTCATTTAGCCATTCGCTAAAAGCGTTTTCTTCAGTTCCATCTGAATGGCCCCCGATGGTAATGTCCACTGACACCATCATAAACATGTAAATGATTCACATGTCGTTGCTGTTCACACAGCAGAGTCTATCAAGACCACATGAACATTCATGAAGTGAAGAGGCCTGAACCTGCTGAACACGGCTACAACACACCCTGACCTGCTGAACACGGCTACAACACACACACCCTGACCTGCTGAACACGGCTACAACACACCCTGACCTGCTGAACACGGCTACAACACACACACCCTGACCTGCTGAACACGGCTACAACACACACACCCTGACCTGCTGAACACGGCTACAACACACACACCCTGACCTGCTGAACACGGCTACAACACACACACCCTGACCTGCTGAACACGGCTACAACACACACACCCTGACCTGCTGAACACGGCTACAACACACCCTGACCTGCTGAACACGGCTACAACACACACACCCTGAACCTGCTGAACACGGCTACAACACACACACCCTGACCTGCTGAACACGGCTACAACACACCCTGAACCTGCTGAACACGGCTACAACACACCCTGACCTGCTGAACACGGCTACAACACACACAACCCTGACCTGCTGAACACGGCTACAACACACACACCCCTGACCTGCTGAACACGGCTACAACACACACACCCTGACCTGCTGAACACGGCTACAACACACACACCCTGGAGAACCAAAACCAAGCTGTGATGTCGCTTAACACAGCTTTGAGGCAATAGAAAGGGAAATGTAAATCAGTGAGTCAAAATGTTGTCGTTTCAGTCTCATTTGTATTATTATCCTCAATCATCACACAGCAAAAGCTAATGGCGCTTTTCCACCGCATGGTATCAGCTCGACTCGACTCGTTTCCACCGCAATTTCATGGCACCTGGTACCTGGTAGCGGGTACTTTAGTATCACCTCGCTCTAGGGACCAAGTGTTGACAGGGATACAGTGGCATTCCGTGGAAAATTAACAAAAATATATTTCTTTTATATTTTTGATAATAATCAATAAGTTCTGCTTTAAATACTTTCACTGGATTTTAAATAGGTAAATACAACAACATAAGGACAGTACGTGCCCAGTATGTTTTTGTAAAGAAAATAACATTGAGCTTAACAGACCTCATAAGGTGTCTGTTTGTGGTGCAGGTTTTATGAATCAGATGGGAAGAAAAATATACGACACGCTTTAGCATTTTTTTGGCGCTACCAGTCCTCAAAGTTCCCTTTACGATAACGAAAAACCATTAGCTCCTGTCAAACCAAGAGGAAGAAAGATTATTTTTTTTATTGAAATGAGATTAAAATGATAAGTTTGACTGAGGCTTCCAACTGATAAAATATTTCAGCTCATAAGCACATTGTAGGGTTAGGATTAGAGAGAAGGTGGGAGGGGGGGAGGGGGGGAGGGGGGGGGGAAGGAGAGAGAGAAATTCATAATGTATAATAACACAAATGGTGTCATGGGAAATAACATTGATATTAAAATTAGAATAAGAGAGGATCTATATGAAAAATGCAAATTTAAAAATGTAAATGTTGACAGACTGTGAAGGGAGACTGATCTGAAGCTGATAGTCTCCATGACACTGTGTGCTCATACTGTGCAGGAGGACACCATCAGCTGACCTACACCCCCCCCCCCCCACACACACACACACACACACACACACAGGGAACTTCACACAGTTTGTCAACAAACACTTCACATTTCATTAGAAATCCTCGAGTCTGTGTACTGGATATCTATGTCATAGTTCACTGGGTCAACTCAGTATAATACACAGTAAATTATTGTGGGATTCAGATTGACAATATGAATGATACAGACTAACTGGCACAGACTAACTGGCACAGACTAACTGGCACAGACTAACTGGCACAGACCAACTGGCACAGACCAACTGGCACAGACTAACTGGCACAGACTAACTGGCACAGACCAACTGGCACAGACTAACTGGCACAGACCAACTGGCACAGACCAACTGGCACAGACCAACTGGCACAGACTAACTGGCACAGACTAACTGGCACAGACCAACTGGCACAGACCAACTGGCACAGACTAACTGGCACAGACTAACTGGCACAGACTAACTGGCACAGACTAACTGGCACAGACCAACTGGCACAGACTAACTGGCACAGACTAACTGGCACAGACCAACTGGCACAGACTAACTGGCACAGACTAACTGGCACAGACCAACTGGCACAGACCAACTGGCACAGACTAACTGGCACAGACTAACTGGCACAGACCAACTGGCACAGACCAACTGGCACAGACTAACTGGCACAGACCAACTGGCACAGACCAACTGGCACAGACCAACTGGCACAGACCAACTGGCACAGACCAACTGGCACAGACTAACTGGCACAGACCAACTGGCACAGACCAACTGGCACAGACTAACTGGCACAGACTAACTGGCACAGACCAACTGGCACAGACCAACTGGCACAGACTAACTGGCACAGACTAACTGGCACAGACCAACTGGCACAGACCAACTGGCACAGACCAACTGGCACAGACCAACTGGCACAGACTAACTGGCATAGACCAACTGGCACAGACTAACTGGCACAGACTAACTGGCACAGACTAACTGGCACAGACTAACTGGCACAGACTACCTTTATTTTAAATGTTGTGAAACTTTGCTGTGTACGACACCGAGACAGAAGGAGACTGAACACATCGGGCTGGATGATCAGACCTGACAGCTAACACAAGAATTAATCCTTATTTGAAAATACAGAAAATGTCCATTTTGCAGAAGAGGATTAAAAGGTATTCTTGAACACGTCAAAAACACTTCCTCAACTTCCCCTGGATCTTCATCCCACAGCACGAGGACAGCTGAAGGAAGAGTCCATCAACAGACACCTGCTTCACATCCTCCCCTGCACTTTGCTTTGGCTTTTAAAAGTCGGCCGAATAAACGCATCATTATAATGATTCTGACTCAGCTCAGTGAGATCCAGTCACTTGCTATCTGACAGCCGCTCAGAGACAGCGACACAACAGGGCTGTGCTGAGTTCATCCTGTGCTGTGCTGCTGGAGCAGAGGCTAACAGGCTGTGTCACAGGGACGACAGTGGCGCTCTCTTTTCTCGGGCCTTCTTATTTACTCCTCGTCGTTGGCGATGGCGGGCAGGGAAAGACAGGCCGTGTGTGGCCCCCCCAGGGAGGGTGGCAGGGAGGGTGGCAGGCACAGCAGCTGCCCACAGTTTAGCTGGTGCCAACTGCCAACCCTGGGCATGAAGACGTGCGGTGCCAGGGCCAGTCACAGTGGGCAGAGGTGTGTGTGGAGACGAGGAGTGTGTGGAGTTTTACAGACTTCCTCCACTTGGCAACGAGCCTTTGATAAAGAACTGATAAAGAACAGGCTGAAGAGAAGCCTCGAAATATTAACACAGTCAGAAATCAGTACAGTACTTAATATAGAGAATACAGCACCAGATTAAAGATTATTCCGCCCCCCCCCCCCCCCCCCCCGAAGATCTTGTTGACAACCCGCACGATTTCTGAAGGGCTTTTACATTGCTAGACCCATGTGTAAGTACTGTACTGTACGATTTGAACCTGTGCAAATGAATGAAATAACAATGTAGGCTACAGCAACAATAACACCTTTTCAAACCTCTCAATCTGATTATTACACATCTACAAACTCCCACTTAAACTCTCAAGATGCTAATCTAGACATACAGAGACGCTCTGAGCGAGGTCTAGAGGGACGAGGTGAGACCCTCCAGGCTGGACACAGCAGGAGGACAGCCATGCTGGGAACTCTCAACTGCTCAACACCGATCCCAAATATAACTGAATTACTTTGTGTTGTTGAAAGATCTCTTTTTGCCTGTCATGAGGGGTCTAGATCAACTCACAAACAGGTAAGTGTAACTCCTGCCAGCGTAAAAGCGCTCTTCTGAGTAATAACCAGGTTTGACATAACACAACACTACCTTTCTAAAGACGAACAAGGCCAAGTGGCCCAGGTCTCCTCTTCCTTGGCACCTTCCTCAGGATGCAGAGGAGAAGTGAGAGATCCACTAAAACGAAGAAGAAGGAGGGAGGAAAAGAGGAAGAGAAAAAACGAGCCCTCTTTGATATGATCCTCCCTGAGGGAGTTAGTACTCGTGCTACTGAAGAATGGTAGAAGTTCAAGTTCCAGCCACTAGCCCTGAAAGATGACCTCGTCTGCCAGATGTCCTCTGTGACCATCCCTCCAAGGGCAAGAAGGAGGGCTGATCCTGAACACAGAGGGAGAGCAGCAGCTGCAGGGATGGTAGAGGGGATGTGTGGGTGTGTCTGGAATGGTGCAAAGTTTGGATGAATCGTGGTTTAGACGAGAGAGGCTGGTTAACACACCCATTTACATTTCATTCATTTAGAAGACGCTTTTATCCAAAGTGACTTCCAAGAGAGAGCTTTACAAAAGGAGCATCGGTTACTGATCATAACAACAAACATTGCGGGTAGTCAGATTATGAAAGATTCATTGTGGGAAACTAAACAAGAGCCAAAGGGAAGAACCACAAGATCATTCAGTTAAACAAGATACAATAAAATACCATGAACCTCAAACATGCAATAGTGTACGTGTGGGAAAGCAAAGAATAATAATAATATACCTCACAACGAGTACCAAAGATGTGGAATTTGTGTCATGAGACTTTGGGGAGTAACACAGGACAAAAAAAAATTCAAAATATTTCACACAAAGTTAGCTAGAATGCAAATCATTTCTTTTTCCTTTGGAAGATCCAGACCCTGTTGTCCTGGGGATGACCCCTAACGAACCTCACTACCTCACACCTGCCTTGATGCACAATGAGCACAGAAAACCTCCCAGTTTTCCTCCTAAGCCTTTCTGAAGATAGGGTGTAGTGGCAGTTAGCAACCAGGGAATAAAGCATTAATGCCACCTAGCAAGTCAGTCATCCAAGCTGGTCTTTGGGGGTGTCTGAACGAGT